>JARHVA010006478.1:315000-362500 GCA_037957365.1 Torreya grandis | reverse complement strand
TCAAGATCATTCAACTAATCTAGAGTAATCACATATGAAAAACCTTATAATCAAAGATGCAACTCAGAATTCATAAAAACTATTCAAGTTTAAGCCTTAAGACTAAAAATTGAAAGAAGATTGATGTAACAATTGACACAAAAAAACTTGGACAATCTTTTCAAAATTCCTTGATTGCATTAATTACTCAAAGTATACAAATTTTTATCTAAATTTACTACCTTCACAAAATGGTAGTACTACCTTTTATAGGATGATAAGGTGTTATACCAGTCAATTTCAAGATACAAATGTACAAAAAGTAAGGATATCTATCCTTTTTCTACAAAGTTTTAGAATACATTTGATTTTCCAAACTAAATTGACCTAGAGGCAATATGATAACAAACTAGCATATGCCTTTACAAAAGGATATTTTATTTTCAAAATATTACAAAGTCTTTTAAAAAATAGAATATCATTTAACTATTTGGCTGGTGGGCCCTACTCTTGAGAACCTTCTTCTTATTTATAGAGAATGTCCATAGCCCTCTAGTGTTATTCATTAACTAGTTCTAAGTTCATAGTGAGTTTCAAGAGACATTCTTTCCCTTTATCAATAAGCTCATTCAATTCCTTGTCATTCCTACCCATAGATTCCCTAATGTTCTTGGTTTTATCTATCCATTATTTTCCATTAAGGATCATACCTAGGATCCTACTATTGTCTTTCTCATACTAGCCTTGACTTTTACTTTTTATTTCCAAGGTTACCGAAGTAGCCTTATGTTTGAACTCATCATCCTTGATGATGCCTAGGACAATGGGCTATGTAAGATTAGTCATCATGGTCCCAAGGATATTTTTAATCCTTATAATTATATACTTATCATCTTTTAGGAGTCTATCTAGTTCTTATGACCATGCACTTAAACTCTGGATATTTTCTATGATAATTCCTAGAATTGCATTCAAACATCCTAGAGTAATTGTTTTAAATATAGGAATCTACCTTTCAACTAAGATGTTGATCAAACCTATTATTTTATCCTCTAAAGTTTTCCATTGCGTTAGTATACCCTTGGACACTATGTTATGCTATGCCAATTCACTTTTCCTCAACATTATTAACTTTAAGACCTCAAACATATCATAGAAGGATTTATCTAGAAATTTAATCATTACCTTAAGCACTAATAAGAAAAAATGTGTCTTCAAATTCTCATTCACATTTTCTAGGTTAGATATCCTTTGTTTCATACCTCTAATTATTGATCTGACCTAAGTTGAATGATCCTCAACTAAGATTTCAATGTCCTATTCATGGATGGGCAGTTTACCATGTTTTTGTCCCCCAACTAAAGTTAGGACTACAAATGGCTCAAACATTTAGAATGTGAAGTATTCAATCCCCACCATGGCCTTTCTAGTTAACACTCTTTTTAATTGAGTCATCTTTAGATTAAATTTCATTGTAGTAGTTGGTTCAGTATACTTTGGAGTTTTAGGAGCCTCTATCTAGGTACTATTTAATGTTCCTAGAGCATCCATCTATTATCCATTTAACCCTATAGTGGGCACTATTATTCCTTATTCATATTATTTCATCAAATCCTTTATCCATGGATTTATATCATAATGTACATCAATGCTAATAGCTCTAGTTGGGGCCCATGAATAGTGATAGGTGGGGATTTTTTGTATTTATTCATAGATGAACCAATCAAGGATGATTAGTCTATGGATGGGGTACTCATCACTAAATACTTTTACCTCACTCATGGGGTGAGTGAAAGTGAATTTGGGATTCTTTGATCCAACTATGACAATTTCAAATTCTTCCTTTCTCTTCTTCAATGGTGCCACTAAGACTAGGTCTAGGGAAACTTCATTACCTCTTTGTTTCTCAACCTCCTCTTTATGGGCTTATGATTCATCAACATGTTCCTTCTCTTCATCAGATCAATATGCCTCAACTATAACCTTTAGGACATCCTCCACTACCTCATCAAGATCTAGGGTAATCATGTCTAGGTACTCATTTGGAGATGTTGATATTTGGGGAGGGACTGAGGATGATGGGCCCTCACTAGGCCTCTTTTATATATTTTCCTTGATGAGACCTTATGTAATTTGTACTTGGTGTTGGTGCCCTTCCACTTGTGGTTTCTCATAAGGGGGCCTTAAAGTTCCAAGTAGTAAATGGTATTTTAGAGATCCCATTTTCCATATGTCACTTGGTGGCTTCTCATTATTGGTCAGTCTATGCTCAAGTCTAATTTTATCTCCCACAAGCCTAAAAATTATTTCTTCAAAATTGTTTTATTTGATATAAATGGTATCATAGACATTGATTTGGTGTAGATACACTAAGACCCATGTCATGGGGTCCCATAGCTTTAATTCATCAAGTTGAAATTTGAAAGAATCCCTATGATTGTCCATAATATTCACCTAATCCCAATTTTTTAGCATATGTATGCTAATGGTCAAAGGAAAGTGATGGAGGAGGCCTTTCCTCTTATATTTTCACACTCTATTCACACCATAAAGAATATGATTGAAATTTCTTACTCTACCAACTTGATGGGAACATAGAGAAGTAATCTATAAGGTTGGATCAAAATCCCTTCAATTTTGATCATTGTACAAACTAGATAAAACTTGATGTCTCCCATTAGTTCCACATAGTTATTTATTAGAGGGCTTACCCTAGGCATAGGGATCCCTATGATGGCTTGTACCAAGCTTGGATATAATCAATCATAGATGAATTGGTTTTTATGACCATATTTAAATATGTATAACTTTAAATAGTGGTGGGAGATTGTAAATCTACCCTCAGGTGACCAATTTTTGATATGAGGGATCTAAGTGAAGGCTAACAAGACATCCAATAGATAATACATCATGAAGAATTGGGTACTATTTTTTTTTCTTAATGGCTATGGATTTCCTTTCTAGATATATGCTGATCATATCTCTAATTAGAGGAGTGATCCCTTTCTCTATCATAAAGTAGATGTAAGACACCTAACTCTTGTTTATGTAAGTGATTGAAGGTGATCCAAAGATTCTATACAATAGAGTCATGATTACCCTAACCCCCTTTATAAATTGGGCAACTGGTATGTTGTCAATAGGGTCTTAGATCACATAGATCCCTTGGAGAAACCATGGAATAAGTATGGTGTTTAGATCATTCTTGTTAGTCTATTCCTTAATAGTGGGCAAATCCACTCAAGGTTTTAAAAGATCATAATAACTATAAAAGGTCAATGGGTAAATGAATGAAATTATTCTAAAGGTCCTTTCATGGGTAATCCAACCCTACTCAATCCTATAGTCCTTAAAAATGGGAGAAATAATATTTGATAGAGTGGATTACCTTTGGTTTGGCAACATTATGGTGGATACTAGCCATTTCAACTACAACTATGTCATAATACCTTATAGTCATTGTGGAAATCTTCTGCTCTTAGTGATCACCTGCATCTCTTCAATAGTCCAAAAGAGCTTAGACCAGTTCTTAATTCTTATGTTTAATGTTGTACTATCTAGGAATGTGTCTTTGAAGACCCTCCATTCATTGTCTATATACAAATATAATTCTCTCTCATCCTTGTACTATTGCCTT
Source organism: Torreya grandis (assembly GCA_037957365.1). Lineage (NCBI taxonomy): Eukaryota > Viridiplantae > Streptophyta > Pinopsida > Cupressales > Taxaceae > Torreya > Torreya grandis. The sequence goes on along the minus strand of JARHVA010006478.1, from coordinate 358,884 downwards.
TGAGCTATCATGGCTTCCATAGTTGTAAATTCATCACAAGTAGATTGAAAATGATCTCTGGGTTAGTTATTTCATGTTCAAACCAAAATTTAACTCATTTTATAGTTACCGTGATCAAATTGTGTTCACATAAGGCCTTTAATAAAAAATTTATGGATTTTGAATATTTAATAGAGGTAGCTTGGAAATTGATTCATTCGTGCTTTAGATTTGATTTTGACCTTTGACTTTATATGTTTTGTTGGAGATGTGGAAACATAATGCCTCATTTTATTTTTATTCAAAAAGTTTGAAACCTGTAGTTTCTATGGGTAGCCTATAGAAGAAAGCTATAGTTTCTTCAGGCAGCTTATAGAAGAAGACTATAATTGCTATGAGTAGCCTATAGATGAAAACGTATAGTTGATACTGTCAACCTGTAGGTGAAGACTATAGTTATAATGGGTAACATGTAGATGAAACTTGTAGTTTTTATGGAAAATCTATAGGTGAAGACTACAGTTTCCATAGGCAATCTAAAAATAGAAATCCTACAACTTGATTGGTACTACGGGATTTTATATATAAGTGTTGTTATAACTTGATAGGAAAAGGTTAATATTAAATTTTAGTTATAATGTTGTAGATTGATATAAGCATATTGTGCTCATGGTTACATTGGACATGGATTTTTGTTAGTACGGTCATGAAGATCTATTGTAAATGATGCTCTTGTAGGAATTGATTGAATGTAGGAAAAACATGAGGATGGTCAGATGATGATTTTTCAACATCTTGTGCATCACTGTCATAGCCATATGACTATTTTAAGTAGTTTGTTTTTAATATGTATAAAATATTGTAATAGAAGGAAGTTGTAATAGATCTATACTTCCTTATTTTATAAAGAAGTTCTAATAGATTGTAACTATAGGAAGTTCTAATAGATTATTAGAATAGATTTTAATATTATTCTAATCTAGGCAATTGAGCAATATTATGGGAAAAATATGGTTCTATATTTAACCCAACAAGTGGTATCAGAGCCATCTTTGTGTGGTTTTGTGTATTGTCTTGCAAGTTGTAAATCTATATAGGATCTTAGACTCATAGTAATATCTTCTTAAATGGGAGATCTTTAACAATGGTATATGATGGAAGAAGAGTTTTTTATAAGTTTAATGGATAGAATTTTATTCTATGGAAGATGCAGATGATTGACTATCTATATCAAAAGGACCTCTATCTACCACTTGATGGAAAGGCAAAATGATAGGGAAATATAACATATGAGGAATGGAATGTATTGGATATAAAAGCTTTGGGAGCCTTAAGGTTTTACTTGGGAAGAAGTTTTGCCTCGAATATATCTGAAGAAAAGACTATAGAACTTATGACCACCTTATGCAAGTTATATGAGATGCCTTCAACAAAAAATAATGTGTATTTGATGAAGAGGTTATTTAACCTAAAAATGAATGAGAATTCAAGTGTATCTGAACATCTAAATTATTAAAATGCTATTAAAAATTAGTTGACTTCTTTGAAAGTGAAACTAGATGAAGTCAAGGTCTTGTTGTTACTATGTTCACTGCTTGAATCTTGGAATAATCTTGTGATGGTTTTTAGTAACAATGTGTCTTGGAGCAATACTCTTAAAATGGAGGATGTTGTTAGTGTCATAATATCTAAAGAAATGAGAAGGAAAACATCTAGTGAGACATCAAGAAGCAATGAACTAAATGTTTAATCCAGAGGGAGACAAAAGATTAGACTGAGAATTAAGAGCCATGGATCAAAGGTAAGATATTTATCTTCCAAACATAGATCCAAGTAAAAAGGAAGAAGTGTTTTATTCTTTATCTATGGAAAGTTTGGCCATATGATAAAATAGTGTTAGGATCCTAAAAATAATCACAAGGAGCAATAAAATAATGATAATAACTAGGAGGCAAATATTACCTCAAGTGATACTACTAATGTGTATCAAGATGCTTTAGTTTGGTCATGTGATACAAAGGTCGAGTCATGGATGATTGACTCAGGAGCATCTTTTCATGCTACTTTCAATCACAAGTATTTTACAAAATATGTAAGTGGAAATTTTGGCCAAGTTTTATTGAGAGATAATGAACCCTATGATATTGGTGGCAAAGGGTCAGTAAAGATCAAGCTATAAAATGGAAATGAATGGATATTCAAAGAATTAAGACATGTGCCAAGTCTTACCAAAAATATTATTTTTGTAGGTAAATTGGAAAAATATGGATGTACTATTAATTTCAATGCATAATCTTGGAAGGTAACAAAATGTAATCTAAATGTAGCCAGAGGGGAAAAGGAAGGCACACTATTTTTGAGTAATTGCATTATTGATTCTAATACTACATTAGTTTCTACTTATGATCTAAAAACTAAGTTATGGCATTCAAGATTGGGCCATATGAGTTAGAAATGCATGAGCATTTTACATAAGAAACGGAAGTTATCAGACTTAAAGTCTATTAATTTAGATTTATGTGAACATTGCATTTTTGGTAAACAAAAGAAAGTTTCACTTTTGAAGGTTGGGCTTGAAAGAAAACAAAATAAATTAGAATTAGTACATTATAATGTCTTGGTACTAGCCCCTATACAATCATTGGGAGGCTCAAAGTACTATGTTATGTTTATGGATGATGTAACTCATAAGTTATGGGTTTATTATATCTGAAATACATATGATGTATTTAGAACCTTTAAAATTTGGAAAGCCCTTAAAAAAATGACTCAGGCATAAATATGAAATGCTTAAGATCTGATAATGGAGGTGAATACACCTCAAAATAATATTTTAACTACTATGTACAAGAAGGAATCCAAAAAGAAGTAACAATGCCTCAAACTCCTCAACAAAATAGGGTAAGTGAGAGAATGAACTAAATAATTATGGAGAGATCTAGAAGCATGAGACTCCATGCTATATTTCCCCCTAATTTTTGGGAAGATGTTTTTAATACTACTATTTACTTGATTAACAAAGGGCCATTTAGAGAAAGCGGCTGGTTAACTGGAATTGGGAAGAATTGTTTGAAATTTTGAATTCGGTATGAGCAGGAAAAGAATTGGGGAGAATTTGGTAGGAGGAACAGATCCTGGTGGAATAGCAGAGGAAGGAGGAAAATGTGGAGGGTTAGGTTTTCTAACTGACACAGACACAAAAAGGCCTTCAGCAGTTTCTGAGCCCTATAGTGGGGCCGGAGATTCTCCATCAAAAAAAGCATTAGAACAATCCACGGAGACAGTAAAAGACAAAATTGATTATAAAATAGAAAAGAACTTTGAAAGGCAGAAAGGGGCCCTCGAACAAAGGACCTGGTCGTCATTATTTGGGAAAAAACTGACAGGGAAATCCCTCTTTCCCCTGGTGACATCTAAATCTTGCTGGGAGAAAGGTGAGTTTCAAATTTTCATCCCAGATCCCTTACTTGATTTCTCTATTTATTCAATGGATCTCACCTTAGTAGGAAAGTTTCTAGGAGCAAGACCAAATATAGACTCACTCAGGTCTATGATAAAAAAGAAATGGGATATACGTGGAGAAGTTGATGTTGCACCTATGGTGAATGGTTTTTTCTCTTTTATCTTTAATTGTAAAGAAGATCTGAATAAGATCCTGAGTGAAGGACCTTGGTCATTTGGAAGAAGTACCCTTACTATCAAGAAATGGGAACCAAAAATGGATTTATCAGATTCATTTTTCTTAGCAACCCCTATTTGGGCTAGACTACCTGGGCTCCCATTAGAATTCTGGCATGAGGACATCTTCAATGGAATAGCTAGTTCATTTAGCAAGTTAGTGGTTGTGGATAATGCCACGGCTTCAAGAACTAAACTCCAAAGCACCAGAATTTATGTTAAAGTGGTGGACCTAAATTACCTCCCCAAAAAAGTGGAACTTATCTCCAAGCTTGGCAAGAAAACCCAAGTGATTGTCTTCGAAGACCTGCCAAACTCTTGTTATGTGTGTAAGAAGCAGGGGCATTGGGCTAAGAATTTCCCCAACAGGGGAAGATCCATTTCAAGAAATTTTCAGGAAGGAAAAATTATTAAGATCCAACAAAAGAAAATATGGAAGGTAAAAGAAGACTCTCAAAAGATAAGGAAGCCTCAAGATGCCTTAGTTGACCAACACATAGATAAGGTTATTTTCACTGCAACTAAAGAAGCGGGCGACCCTAATGTAATAGGAATAACATATCCCCTTTTAAAGATTTCTAATGCCCTGATGGAAGAGAAAGGGAAGGGAACAGAGGACAAAGAATCAGATCTTCTATCTGAAGAAGAGGTTAACGTCCCTATTCAGAACACCCAAAGTATAGAAATTCAAGTTTCAAAGGTACAGGATAATGAAGAATTAGAGGAAGGAGAAGTAGAACCTGAAGGGGGAAACAATATAGAAGAAGGAGAGGATGATTTGTGTGAAGATCAGTTTGGGGAAAAGCAAGAGGAACCAATGGTTGAAATTATTACTCCAGTGAAAGAGGCCCTCAAGGCAGAAAAAATGGAAGAGGGTGGAAAAAACTCTAAAAACCAAAAGATTAAAGGAGAGATAAAGAACAATACTAACCCCATTACAACAAGAAATGACGATGCGAAATCTAATAGTCCTTTAAGGAGTAAAGGAGGAAAAGGATCTGAAAATCAAGCCAAATTTAAACCGGATGTAGGATTTTCAGATAAACTTGGGAAAAAATCTGCAAAGAAGAATAGAGAACTGGAAAGTAAGCTCAATATAGCAGATGGAAAGCAGAAAACTCTACGGCAATGTATCCACAACAATAAAAATAAATGAGGATTCTTAGTTGGAATATTAGGGGGCTAAATAGTCTTCTTAAAGTAGATCTAGTTAGGAATTTTGTTAGAGAGCAAAAGACAGACCTCATTCTGCTTCAAGAAACTAAAATGAGTAAGGAGAAAGCTGAACATATCAAAGACTTTAAAAATTACACCATTAAAGCTAGTAGCTCTGAAGGTGCCTCAGGAGGTACAGTGATATTATGGAAAAAAATCAATTTGCTGGTTCTATTTTGATGGAAAGTAAAAATTTTTTGGCGGTCAATTTAACTAGTGCTGACCAAAAGTAGAGTTGGTATGTTGTAAATATTTACACTCCAAATATCAGGAACGAAAGGAAAAAGGTTTGGGAAATTCTCTCAAAACTTAGAAGCAAAGATCACTGTGGGTGATGGATTATAATGGGAGACTTTAATGTCCCTCTCTATGATTATGAGAAAATGGGTGGTAATACTATTCAAATGGAAGGAAGAATTGATCTCATGGAGTTTATAAGCAAAGAAGGTTTAATGGATGTGGAGTTGCAAGGAATTCAGTATACCTAGAGCAATAAGAGACTGAACAAGGAATGTATACAGGCCAAGCTTGATAGGGCTCTCATCTCCCCAGACTGGATAAAAGACTATACCTATAAGCTGGAATCACGCCACAAAATAGGCTCAGATCATTTCCCTCTTATATTCACAGCGGACAAATTGAACCAAAAAAAGAATCATCCATTCAGATTTGAAAAGATGTGGCTGCAACATCCATAGTTTGAAGGCAAAATAAAAGAGTGGTGGAATACTCCTATAAATGGATCAACTCTCTTTCGAGTTGCCTCCAAACTCAAAAATGTTAAAAAGGAAGTTAAGAAATGGAATAAGGACTATTTTGGAAATATTTTTGAGAAAAAGAAGACCATCAAGGAGAATATCAGAAGAATCCAAGAAAAAATTCAGCAATATGGATATACTTCAGAATCCCATAGAGAAGAAAGTGAACAATTGGTACAGTACCAAGACATAATAACTAAGGAGGAAACCTTTTGGAGACAAAGATCAAGGGTGTAATGGTTGAAAGAAAGAGATAAAAATACTAAGTTTTTCCATCTCTCCACTTTGAAACATAGAGAGAAAACACATATTCATCATTTGAAAAAAGGAGATCAGAAGATAACAGAGGAAAAGGAAATTAAGGAGGAAATGATTTCATTTTTCTCCTCCCTGATGAAGGCAGATAGATACATCAACTTGAAAAGCCAGGCTGATATTCTACGAGTGATTCCTCCTTTGATCTCGAAGGAGAAGAATAATATGTTATGTTCTATACCTAAGGAGGAGGAAATCTTCAAAGCTGTTAGATATCTTGGAGGAGAAAAAGCACCTGGACCAGATGGTTTCCCCATGTTCTTTTTTCAAAAGCTCTAGAAACTTATAGGTAAGGATGTCAGTAATGCGGTGAAGGAATTTTTTGGAGCTAAACATATGCTGAAGGAAATTAATGCCACTTTTCTGTGCCTTATTCCAAAGAAAGCAGGAGTGGATTGCCCTGATTAGTTCAAGCCGATTAGTTTGTGCAACTCTCTCTATAAGATAATTTCCAAAGTTCTTACGACCAGACTAATCCAAGTGATCCCTTCGATAATAGCTGATCAATAAAATGGATTCATTCTTGGCAGACAAATCCTCAACTCAGTTATAACGGCGCATGAGAATATTCATTCATTGCTCAAATCCAACACTGAGGGGTTCTTAATGAAAGTGGACATAGCAAAAGCATACGACAGGGTGGATTGGCTATTCCTTTTTAATAGCCTTATTGCCTTTGGCTTTGAACAAAGAGTGGTTGATATTATCAAATAGTTGATATCTACTACTTCTATAGTCGTGTTGGTAAATGGGAGTTCATCTCATTTTTTCAATCCGTCTAGGGGATTAAGACAAGGGGATCCTATATCCCCTATTCTGTTTATTATCATGGCTGATATTATGGGGCAATACCTTGGGGACTTAGTTCATAGAGGTTTATTTAAAGGTCTGAGACCCTTTTCGCATCCTTTAACTTGCTCCCATGGTCAATTTGTGGATGATACTATTTTCATGGGACAGTCTGAAGTCACTAAAGCTAGAATTCTAAAGGAAGCAATTAATCTGTACTCCTCTACCTCAAGACAGCTGATAAATTGGAACAAAAGTGCAATTTTCTTTACCAATACCCCAGGTTATAGATAGAACAAAATTGCAAGAATCCTTGATTGCTCCATAGGTTCTTTTCCTTCCATATACCTTGGCCTCCCTTTTGGGTCGAAAGCCCCTGAAGCTTTTTGGGAAGGACTTATCAACAAATTTAGTAAGAAGTTGGTGGGATGGAAAGGCAGTCTTCTTAGCCAAGGAGGAAAGCTTACACTCCTCAAAGCTAGTCTTCAAAGCATACCTACGTATGCTTTGAGTCTTTTCAAAATCCCCACTAAATTTGCGGAAGCAATTGAAAAAATTCAAAGAAACTTTCTTTGGTCAGGTACTGAGGAGAAAAGGAGAATGCCTCTTATTGCATGGGATAACATTTTCAAACCTGTCAAGGATGGTGGACTTGGTATAAGGAAAATTAGAAGTATGAACATTGCCCTTTTAGCTAAATAGGGATGGAGGGTTTATCAGGAAAATAAAAAATGGAGTAAAAAATGGAAGCATAAGTACTTATTTAAGGCAAAGTCACTTCCTGACTTCTTTACTACTCCAGATATTTCTCATCCTTCTGCCATCTGGGGGGCAGTCCAGGGAACAAAACATGTTCTCAAAGAAGGAAGTTCTTGGAAAGCAGGCAATGGTAAAAAGGTTAAATTCTAGGAAGATATTTGGTTAAGAGGAAAACCTTTACAGGAATAAATCCAAGATAAAGATGTTATAGAAAGATGTAAGCAAAGAGTGGGAATAACGATTAATCAATACTGGCAGAACAACACTTGGGTAAACCTCACTGACTATGATCAAGATCTCAAGGATATTCAATTATCCCTAAATGCTATATCTCTATATCCTAACCAAGAAGATAAAATTGTTTGGCACTATGAGCCAAGTGGACAGTTTAAAGTCTCTTCCATTTTCATCTCTAAGGGAAATGGTAGAAAACCGTTATGGACAAGAGCCTGGATTAAGGGGCTCATCCCTAAAATCAAGTTCTTTTTCTGGACCCTACTCCAAAACAAAATTTTGACTCTAGATAATTTATAGAAATGCGGACTCAATATTGTTAACAGGTGTATTCTTTGTAAGAAAGACCTTGAAGATAGAGATCATCTATTCGTGAATTGTTCCTTCACTCAGCTTGTTTGGAAGGAGGTTCTCAATCTGTGGGGCATTACTTGGATTCACCATAAAAACGTGGAACTTTCTCTCAAAAGCTGGTATTACCCTTCAAAGACACCTGAAGTTCTCTTCTTATGGAAAATTACTCTTCCCCATATTTGGTGGGGAATATGGAAGGAAAGAAATAATCGAATATTCAGAAATAAAGAACTTCCTGGATGGGTGGTAGGATAGAACATCATTAGAGCTTTAAAAGAAAATTTTTCCTCTCAAAAGAATCCAAGCTCTACTCTCAATGTGGATAATCCCTTGAGGACAGATATCCCTCTTGGTAAACCTGATAACCCCAGATCAGGTGTTACTTGGAATGTTCCCCCTCAAGGTTGGATTAAAGGTAACTTTGATGGTGTTGCCAAAGGGAACCCGGGGAATGCTGGTTATGGTGGTGTCTTGAGAAACCATATGGGTATGGTTATTGATGCTATCACAATCCCCATTGGTATATCTAACTGCCACATTGCCGAAGCTACAACTGCCCTCCAGACCCTTAAATTAGCTGTGGATTCAGGATATCCTAAATTGTGGCTTGAAGGGGACTCTTTGCATGTTATAAATATTCTTAATAATAAGAATAGTGTGTCTTGGACCATAGAGGATAAGGTAAATGAGATGAAAACACTTTTGAAAAAATTTGAAGATATTAAAATCACCCACACCTTTCGAGAAGCCAATGGTGTTGCAGATTGGTTTGCTAATTGTGCTGTCTGGGAAGGTCAAATAGTGAGGTGGTATGAAACTTTAGAAAGGAACGTGGATTTAAGGGCACTCATTCTTCACAATGCCACCCATGCGAAACAAGGTAAGATTGGAGTGTAATAAAAATATAATGAGTAGGAGGAGTGGTAGCACGGGGAAAGGAATTCAATTATTAAAGAGTAAGGCCCTTAAGAGGGAGAAGTGGATCCTAAAAAATCACAAACAAATTCGACTTCCCAATCAACTTGACAGCAGGAGGTTTCAGGGCAAAGTCCACAGTAATTGGGATTCAAAGAAAATGAGTATGGCACGTGAAAGGAAGGGAGAACCCCTTAAACAAGAACCCAAGAGCTGTGAAGAATGGAGAGAGAAACATGAAGTCTGGAGAATTCTGTAGAAAGGAAAAGTTGTGAGCTACATGGAAAGACTCCATGGTTCAAAACCGCATATCATGATGGCCTTTTTCAAAAATTGGTCTGATGAAAGGGTCACCTTGCATGGTATCACAGTAAACTTAACAAAGGATTTTATAGCTAAGGTTATAGGGTTGCCAATAGATGGACTCAAATTTTCCAAGCAAACAATCATTTCGAACGAGGCCTTTTGTAAGTTCCCCAAAATGGATGAGGAAGAGCAGAAGCTGGTCAAAAATGGGGATTTCTATGAGCTGGACCAGATTAAAGGGATATTGAGGGATGTCTTAAGCTGTATAAGGGAGTACTTCATCCTGGACGAAAGAAGTAAACGTGTGCACAAGTTCCATTTTGTCTTCCTCAACCATTTTAGGCATAAGGTTAGCTTGTCTTTTCCCTTTTATCTTCGCTATTCCCTGGTCCAAAGTTTATATGCTCATAGGAAAAAGGAAATGCACCCTATCCTCCATGAAGGCCTTATTCTGCTTATTGAAGGCTACTGCAAGAATAGGGCACTGGTTAAGTACCCCAAATAGGGGAAAAATAAGGTATTAGGAAATAAAAAGAATGAAAGTGTAATCAGGAGAGGCAAAATCAAGTCCCCTAGTCCTAAAAAGTAGAATGTAGAAGAAGAAAGGGGATGGGAGAGAATTGAAGAACCTGAGGAGGAAAAACTGGAGGAAGAAGAAGGAACTGAAAGTTGGGATACTAACTCTAGTGATGATCAAGAATGTTCTGAGGAAATTGAAAAAGATAACGTCAATACAGAGGAGGATTCTGTAAATAGAACTGTAGATACGGAGGAAAACTAGAAAGTGTCAGAGGATGAATTTGTCCAGGAAGATCCTGTTGAGGACCCAACTTCTAAGAACGAAAAGGAAAATTCTGATCAGGATGATATTCAAAATATGGTAATGGAAATTCAAACTGGAATCAAAGAGTGGGAACAAAAGAGTCGAGAAGATATTTTTGAAGAAGCCAGGAATAGTCCCAATAAAGAGTCTGAGGATTGGAGAGGGAAGAATCAGAATGATGAAACACACACACCTATGACCTGGGTTAATTGTAAAGTAGAGGCTTCTTCCCAATTTGATTCTTGGATGTGTAGGGAGATCATGGATCTCAAGAGAAAAGTGGAATCTTTGGAAGAGTCCCTGAAAGCTGCTTGGAACAAAATAAACAACATGGAAAATCAGTTAAGTGAGATCCCAGTCAAGCTCAAAGCCTATGAAAACAACCTCTGGGAACTAATAAAGGACAACAGAACAAAAATGGAGGAAGTAACGTCCAACATTTGTGCTGCTGCTATCAATATAGGTAAACAAGCCAATGAGGAGATCAAATCACTCGAGGGTCCCAGCAAAAGGATGAGGCAAAGCTCTAGAAAGAAAGATACACAAAAAGGAGCTTTGCTAGAGGCTACCACCCAGGAAACTGTTTTGAAAGGAAAAGAAGCCATGAACTTGATACTGGAACTGGATGAATAATTTGGTCCTTCTTATTGGTTTAGAAACTGGTACTGATCTTTGTTTTCTTTTTGTTATCTTTTGACTGATGTGTTACCAGATCTCTATTTTTCTGGGTTTTGGCCGGATGTTTCTCTGGTGGTTCCAGGTCCATTTAAAACCTATTTTTGCTACTTCCTTGTAGTGTTTTTTAGGCTTTGCCTTTGGAATTAGAGGTTCTTCCTTTCGCTCTTTGTTACAAGGTTTCGGGGCTCCTTCAAAACCTATTTTTACCTCAATCTAAAACAAAGGGCCATCTAGTGCATTAGATGGTGACATTCCTAAGGAAGCTTGGATAGGTAAACTTATTTCCTACTCTCACTTAAAAATGTTTAGCTATGAAGCATTTGTGCACATTGATAAATAAATTAGAAATAAGATGGATGCTAAATTGATGAGATGTAATTTCATTAGATATGGTGATATATCATTTGGTTAACATTTCTAGTGTTTATATGATACAAAGATCATGAGATCATGTGATGCAATCGTTAATTAAATTGTGATGTATAGGGACCAACTTGCAGAAAAGAAAGTGGAAAGTCCACTTGGTAAGGAAAATATTGTATACCTCCAAGTGTATTTGGAGAAAGAAAAAAGAACTCACATAATACTCCATTTACCTCCATAGAATAAAATAATGGGAATAGGATCATTAATGACCCAATGGAGTCTTCTAAGAATATTGGGCCAAGAGAAGCTCAAAGTGAACCAATCACACCTATGGTAAGGAGGTCAACAAGAGTAAGTAAACCTTCTAATAGATATTCTCCATATTTATTTTATTTATTACTAATTGATTATGGTGATCTAGAATCATTTGTAAAAGCTAAGTAGGACAAAGATTGTGTGCAATGGGAAAAGGGCATGAAAGTGGAATTGGATGCCTTAAAACATAATAAAATATGGGAATTGGTGGATTTTCCACTCGATAAGAAATAAATACAAAATAAATAGGTTTTAAATTTAAAAGAAGATGAGAATGGGTAGAGAACATACAAATCAAGGCTTGTTGTTAAAGGCTTTGCATAGAAATCTGAAATTGATTAATCATAGGTATTTTCTCATGTTGTCAAAATTAACTCAATAAGAATTGTATTAAGTATTTCTGCTTCTAATTATCTTCACATAGAAGATGGATGTGAAGACAACATTATTACATGGATATTTAGAAGATTAAATCTACATGAAGAAACTAGAAGGTTTTGAGATAAACGGGAAATAAAAAAAGGTTTGTAAATTACTAAAAAGTTTATATTGTTTGAAATAAGCACCTAGGCAATGGTACCTAAGGTTTGATGCTTTCATGTTAGAGCATAGATATGCCTGTACTCATAATGATCATTGTGTTTATAGTAATATATTTGAAAATGGTGAATTCATTATTATTCTACTTTACGTGGATGACATGTTGTTGTGTGTAGTTAACATGCAGAGGGTAAGTGAATTGAAGAAATTGCTTTCTTCAGAGGTTGACTGAAAGATCTTAAACCAGCCAAGAAAATTCTCAAAATTGTAATTGATAGAGATAGATTTGGTAATAAACTAACTTTAACTAAATATTAATATATTTAAATGTTGTTAATATTTGGTATGTAAAACTATAAATTTGTTTCTACACCTTTAGCTGGCCACTTCAAGTTGAGTAAGAAATAGTCTCCTAAGTCAGCAGAGGAGAAATATTGTATGGAAAAGGTGAAATATGCTTTAACTATGTGTAGTTTAGTGTATTATATGATTTTTATTCATACAAAAATATCCCAAGTAGTGGGATTATTGAGTAGGTTCATGAGTAGCCCTAGTAAGCAACACTAGTTAGCAGTTTAGTGGATTTTAAAATATTTGCATGGAACCTCTAGTATATGTTTATGTTTTGAAGGTTCTAATAGTGGGTTGTAAGGTTTTTTGGACAATGACATGGTAGGTGATTTTTATGGTATAATTTCTACCATTGGATATATTTTCATAGTTGGAGGTACTACAGTCTCATGGGTTTCTAAGCTACAGAAATTTGTTACACTTTCTACCACTGAGGCTAAATACACTGCTTGAACTGAAGCAAGTAGAGAGTTGTTATGGTTAAGAATATTTTTGGAGGAGTTAGGAGTGAATCAAGATGGGTACACTCTATATTCTGATATCTAAAGTGATATTTACCTAGCAAAAAACTTTGTTTTCCATAGTAGGAGAAAGCATATAGATCTTCATTACCACTTCATACGTATAGTTTTGGAAGTGGATAGTTTAAGATTAAGAAGACTCAGTCAGAGGAGAATCTTATAGATATGCTTACTAAGGTAATTACAATAGTGAAGTTGAGGGAAAACTCAACGTCAGTGGGTCTTCAAATATGAGCTTGAAGAAGAAAAAATTAGTAGTTCTGAGTTTAAGTGGAAGGTTGTAGTAGTTGGTGTTGTGGCCTTATGTCTCTAATTGGGATATTATTGGAGATGTGGAAATATAATGCCTCATTTTATTTTTACTTAAAAATACTTAAACCTATAGTTGGTATGGGAATCCTATATAAGAAACCTACAATTTCTAAATGCATCCTATAGAAGAAGACTATAGTTGATATGGGTAACATGTAGATGAACACCTGTAGTTACTATGAGCAACCTATAGGTGAAGACTGTAGTTGCTGCAGGTTGACTATAGATGAAATCTATAGTTATTGTGCGTAACCTATAGGTAAAGACTATAGCTTATATAGGAAACCTAAAAATATAAAGCCTACCACTTGACTGGTACTTTGAGATTCTATATATAAGTGCTATTATAAATTGACAAAAATAGGTTAATGTAAAATTTTAGTTCTAATGTTGTGGATTGATATAAGCACTATGTGATCATGGTTAGATTGGCCATGGATTTATGTTGGTAGGGTCATAAAGGTCTATTGTTAATGATGCTCTTGTAGGCGTTTATTGAATGCAGGAGAAGTTGAGGATGGTTAGATGATGATTTGTCAACATCTTGTGCAACATTGTCATAACCATATGACTATTTTAAGTAGTTTATTTTTAATATCTCTTAAATATTGTAATAGAAGGAAGTTGTAATACATATATACTTCATTATTCTAAAATTAAGTTTTAATAGATTATACTAATAAGAAGTTAGAATAGATTTTGTACTTCCTTAATTTTAGTGATCATCCCTTTAAAAGTGGGAAAAGAGGTAGAAAAAGTATGTATATGTGATTTGTAGACAAAAATGAATGGATTTGGGTAGTAATTGATAGAAAGAGAACATTTAGCTTCATAAAAAGGTGTTGTTAGAGTGATCTGATATAGAGACTAAGGGGAAGGAAGTGCTAGGAACTAGTATAAATTCCTTTGGAAGTTTGAATATAAGAATTACTAATTTTCTTATTAGACATATCCTAATAATTAGGTGAACCACGTTAAATACTATGTCAGTATTTTTGTATGTTATTTTTCAACATCTCTTATTTCTCTATTTTTTGCATGTATTTATTGTTCCAAATTTATTTTTTTAACTTGAAAGTACATGTTAATATTATTTTTTAATCTATGGGTTATAAAGTATATTTTGATATAGATTTGTAAACTCAATTATTTTGATCTAGGCAATTGAGTAATACTATATATAATACAATATTGAACCTTTATGTATTTAACCTAACATGTTTTCCCTTTTAAGAATGAAAGATCCTTTATTTTGTTGTTTTATCCTTGCATGGCACTTATTTGGTGTCTATCTGGCACCTTTCATGGCATTTTTCATAAATGTCTCAATCACTATCCATTATTATTTTTTAAATCTACCATTTGGATTTGTGCTATTAGATAAATGTTTATAAATCAATGTGTGCCATTAATCATGACCTAAGACATCACTTTTTATTGGTTGGTTTGGTATCAAGACCCATAGTTATGCCACTTGGCATCTTTATGGCATTTTTGAGCTCTATATCCTACACAAGTCACATATTGAATGAACATTTGCCATGTTCGAACCTGCAAGCTCTCAGAGCTCTATTGAATAGTCATCAGTGACTTCATGCCATTGGATCAAGAGTCATGATGAAACATAGACCATTGGATCTTGTAATATGCATATGAAATTTAATCAATGAGTTTTCATAGAAAGTACTTACGTTAAAATGCTTTTAGATAAGTCTATTTCATATCAATAAACATGAAAAGACTTAAGTTAAAGCATTTTATCCTAAGTTTTTTTAAATTATAAGTGACCCCTCAAATGACCTAAAATATGCCACTTTTGCCTTGATAGAATGTTCATAGATCTTTAATTTTATGGCCTCATAGATGTCAAATACATCTTCATAGATGTCAAATGACATTCTCAAGAACATCAAATTTAAGCTCATGAAGTTCCTAGTTTTGGTGGGATTAAAGTTGATGATTGTGAAGATGTCAAATGATGGTCACACAAACATCAAATTTAATCTTGTCAAATTCTTGAATTTAAATATAAGATTTATATATGGTGACTTTATAGGGCTTCTTAGGATCTCAGATTCAATTCTCTTTATCCGATTAAAAGTCATGACAAAGCGAGAGTTATTCGATCATGATCTAAGGAGTTTTACACCATTAGTTCCATTTAATATGTAGGACCCTTTGCTATCAAACTTCAAATATAGGAGTGCCACATGGTAAATCTATGAAGCTTCATGAGCCTTTTGAAATTTCAATATTCTCTTAGCTCCATCCAATCTTTGATCTCGATGAGGCCTAAGATGTCAATCATGAACTAGATACCCACACATGATTGGTCCAAAGGATTTCATTGCTCAGGTTTGTTAAGCTTTCTTTAATACATTGGATTAAGATTCATGATGAAGCATAGACTATTAGATCTACAAAGAAGTAATGTTTTTAAGCTAGGACCCAAGATAAAATAAGACTTAGGATAAAATGTTAAGAATAAGGTCTTGTTCATGCTAATAAACATAAATGAGGCCTTAACATTAAGGCTTTAGGCTAAGTAGGTAATAAAGGGACCATGCTTAGGAAAATAAATGGACCCTACTAATATTTAATTTTTACTTAGGTAGACAAAAACTTAGGCTAAATCTTTAAGACTAAGGTCTCGTTTGTGTTAATAAATGTGAATGGGGCCTTAGGGTTAAAACTTTAGGTTAAATTTTTTAGCAAAGGGGATCATGCTAAAATAAAAGGACTCTAATAGCATAAAATTATACCATGTTATAAATATGAGGGGAAAAAGAGGAAAATAAATGGGAATAAGCATAATTTTTAGGCTAAGGTTTTGGTTGTCTTGTTAAAATACATGACCAAGCCTTAACATAAAAATTGGGATTTAGCCCAAAAATAAATTTAAAAAATTCCTAAAAAATGCTCCCACTAAATTCAAATTTGAACCAAGGGTTTATGTTTATGCAAGCTCAAATCAAAACCATAAATCAGTAAGACAAATTTATCAAAGTGAAAGATCTTCAAATTTTAACAATGATATAATCACATTTAGTTTTCAGTGTTTAAGGTTCAAAGTCTCTCAAAGGTCCCACTTATCAAAAAAAGGGGGTATGCTAACCTCAAAAAATGGTGACTTCTAGGGAAAACATAGTTAAATGTTAGAACTTAGAGACTCTGGTTTAGACAAATAACTAAGTCATCCACTCCACTTGATCAATGCCATTATCTAAATTAATTTATGGTTGAAACAAACCTTTCACTTGTAGAGTTAGGGTTAAACATCAAGATAGCCATGATGTATGTGTGATTTTATTCCACTTACTATTTGTCATGGGATTTATGGGAAAACTTCTAGGTTTCATATCTTTAATCATTAACTATAACTTGAATCATGTTTAGATATTCATTAAGAACCATGCTTCTAGTTCAAGGAAGGCTTGGGCATTACTCTACTACTAGTAAGGTGTCTAAATCCATAATAGAGATGCATTTGGTTTCACTCATGGTATTAATTCACTACCATCCATGTGTCTATAGCCATGTTGGAGATTACCAAAATCACCTATGCTTGAAAAGCTTTTGATTTTACATTGCAGTCTTATTTTTTTTATTTTTAGATATTTTATGCTTTCGGTAATGTTGGAAACTAAGGTAGCTAGGTTTAAGGATTTATTCAAGTGTTTGATCCTTAGAAAGTCACCTATGGTTGAATTCATTGTCCTAAGTAAGGATGTTTTTTAAGCTCAATCATGATTATGCCTCAATATATTAATCTTTCATCCTACAAGTGCAAATTTTTCTTAAAACCAGATTTAGGTTAAAATAATGTTTGAGTTCTCATAAAATAGTTAACCTATTTATTATTCTTTACCAGATTTTTTAAATCATAAAATTAGGTTCACATTTTAGACCCATGGTTAACACATGTATTAGGTTCATACCCAGATTCCTAAACTTTGGAGTTTCAAAAAAGCTAAATAAACTTTCAGCTAGGCTATCCAATAGGACTTATTGGAACAAGGAATAAGGAAAAAAAACACACACACACAATAAAAAGTAGAAAATAAAGAAACATAAGGAAACAAATAGATATATGCATGCTTATGTACAAACAAGTGATAAAAAGGAAAATACTAAAAGAAAACAACTAGCCTACCTTCACTAATTCTAACCATCTTAAAGAGTTACTTCATAAAGACCTTAGGATGAGAAATAGAGAAAGAATGCTTGAGATACTGCCCATTGGTGGGTAGTGTGAACTCTACTCCTTGTAAGTCTTTGAGTCTAAAGGTATTATATCTTAGTGTGCCTAAAATTTGATAAGGGCCAATTTACAAAGGTGTGAACTTGCCACGCTTGCCCCTAGGCTCAAATGCTTTATCCCAAAGAACAATTAAGTCCCCTTGTTTGAATGCCTTGATCTTTGACCTTTTTTTAAACCACCTCTTCACTGTGGTCTCATGTCTGATAAAATTATCAAAGGCTTCTTCATGTGCATCTTTTATCTAGATGATGTCTAGCAATCTTGAAATTTCAATCTTCTAGTTTTCTTACATATATTCTTGGATGAATTTATGCATAGAAAATTTTAGAGTGATAGGGAAGAGAGGATCTTGGCCATACACCAACAGAAATGGTGACGCTTTTAAGGCATGCTTGATCCTTATCCGATCTACCCATAGGTCATACTTGAGAAGTTTATGCCAAGTCCTAGGCTTGTCTGTAATAGAATTATTGATTTATTTTATTATGTTCTTATTGGTGGACTTAGACAATCCATTTTCTTGGGGGTAATGATTGGATGAAAACATAAAATAAATTCCATTATCATATGACCATTATATCATCTTTGTGGATATAAATGTCGATCCATTATCACATACTTAAGAGACTAGAGTTTTAAATCTAGTACATATGCTCTCCTCTAATAAAATAATGACTTCCTCAGTCCTAAATTATTTGGTAGCTACAGCTTCAATCCACCTTGTGTAATAATCTATAGCCATTAAAATAAATTTGTGACCTTTTAATGAATTAGGGTTGATAACCCCTACAAATTCCAACCCCCATTATGTAAATGGTTTATCAACCATGACTAGTTAAAAAGTCATTACTACCTTTGGTTCTTTGGTGCTAAATATTTGGCATGAGTGACATTACCTCATGTGCTTATGAGCATTCTTAAAAATAGTTAGCTAATAGTATCCAACTCTAAGGATCTTGTGGGATATAGTCTTTCCATATGGGTTCCCATTACTAAACTTCTCATGTAAGGTGCTCATAATCTGGGTAGCTTATTATTTTGAGACACATCTTAGGTAGAGCCCTTTAAAATTATTTTTGTATAAGACTCCATCTTTGATCAGATAGTGGGCTACCTTGATCCTTATGGCTCTCTTTTACTCCCTAGTTAATCATACATAATAAGTACCATTAATTATTAAATGAATGATTGAATCATACCACTCACTAGCTTGAAAGCTTTATTGATCAACTTTCATAATACTTATCTTAGTGTTGATATTAGCATCATTTAGATCAAGCCTTTTCACCTTACCAATTTTTCCATTTCCATTTCTATGCCATATTCTTGCAAGACTGACATCCATTTACCTCTACCATCTACAAGTTCATTATGGCTCAGCATGAGCTTTATTTTGGGGTTAGGTAAAATAACATGCAACTTATTTATAAGGATGTAGTGCATAAATGTATTCACTACCTTAACTAATGCATATGTTTATTTATCAATCAATGAATAGTTAAATTTAGCATTATTAAAGTTAGTACTCATGAAAGCTATTGGGTGATCACACCCAAAAGCCTTCTAATTTAAAACTATAGCCATAGTATGGTTAGATGTAAAATAATAGACATAGAAGTCCTTTGAAAATTTAGGACTTATCAAGACCGGAACTTGGCTAATTTCTTCTTTGATGACATTGAATGCCTTCCTAAATTCCTCATTCCATGAGACCTTAGCATCCTTATTTATCATGTCATCCAATGACTTGATAATCTCTACAAAGATAGAAATGAACATTCATACAAAGTTTATCTTAACAAAAAATTATTTTAACTCTTTCCTACTATTTGGAGGCTCTATCTTAGATTTAGCTTCCACTCTTTTAGGATCTATGCAGATCCCATCTTTAGTTATGACATGACCTAAAAATTTGCCTTCAGTAATAGAAAATATGGTTTTCTTGGAGTTTAGTGAGATTCCATACCTTTTACAATTCTTAAATACTTGATGTAAATGCATAAAGTGATGTTACCTATTTTTAGAAAAAATAGTTAGATAATCCATACATATAATGATACACTTACCAATTAGACCTTAGAAGTCATGGTCCATGGCCCTTTGAAAATTAACTCTTACATTTATTAATCCAAAATGCATTATTTTTAGGCAAAGGTGCCCCATTTAGCTATGAAATTTTTCTTCATCCTATCTTCCTTGTCAACCAACACTTGGTTGTATCATGAAAATCCATCAAGAAAAGACATCATAGCTAATCCTAAAATAGCTTATATCACCTAGTCAAGAGAGGGAAGAGTATAATTAATGTTTTTTAATATATAACCTAATATCACCATTCTTCTTCTTTATTGGCACCAAATTGGCCACCCAAGTAGAATTTTTGATGGGAAACACAATTATAGCATCTAGCAATCTCTTGACCTCTTTGAAGATAATTAGTTCTAAGACATTATTCATAGGTCTTTTCTTTTGCCTAAAGGGTTTACAACTTGCTTTAAGGGGTATAGTATGGGTGATGACTCTTGGACAAAATATCTTCAAGTCATTATAAGACCAATCTATGACATCCTTGTACTTCGTTAATAACTCTTTAGCCTTCTTATTCTCAATGTTCATGCATGTTTTTTCAATATTAACTAATTGAGGATGATCTTGAGCTCCAAGATCAACAAAATTGTAATACTTCCAACTTTCCTTAGGAATCATATAAACCTCAACCAACTTACCTTGATAAAATAGACTCTCTATGGTAATCATGCCTTTGGGGATTTTAATGTCATTTAAGTGGATGACCTTACCATCAAACATGCCTTCTCTAAGTGTATTTTAATCAGTCTCATCAATGATGTGAGCCTCAAATTATATTTAATTAGTCATGAATCTAATGTCTATTGATCATCACTAAAGACCTAAAAATGATTTAGATAATTCAGGATCAAAAGGTAAGGTATTAACTCAATATTGAAGTTGGGCAAGTCTTGGTCAGGCATGACGTTGGTTGTAGGAGATGATAAATCATTAGAATATTATTTATCCTATATAGATATGGATATAATGTTAAAGGCATCAAAATACTCAATTAGATCCCAGACCTGAAACTTATACCTCTTGAGGTATAAGAGTTTGCATTGATATTTGCTTCTCACCTAGTTGACTACTAGTTCTGAATCACCATAGACTAGTAATTCTTGAGTTTTTTTATAGCAAATTTCAAGAATAAAATAATGGTCTCATATTTATTAATCTTATTGGTGCAAGGAAACTAGAGTATATAAGATGCATGATATTTATTACTAGCAGGATCAGTTAGGACAATATTGACCACATATCTAGATTTACACCTAGGACGATCAAAATGTAGCTTCCATATCCCATGCATAAAATGAATATTCTTAGGATCACATACCTCAGTAGTGTCTAGGGTGAAAAAACAAAAGTTTGAGTAAACTATGTAGAACCTTTCATTCACAACATTTTACTCAATAATCATGTGCTTCATCCTTGACTCTCTTTCAATCCTAATCTAGTTTGAAACTTCTTTCCAAGGTAACCATAAATGTGAACAATCCATGAATAAGTAGATATTTAGGGATTTGGTCCATTCCTTTCTTAACAAGATCTCATAAACATCAATAATGTCAACAAATTGGATATCAATAAATTGATGTACTCTAGGTTTAGAGGCCAATTGCATATGAACATTTAATAGTTCCCTAATCACCTTGACTCTAGATTTGTCTAATTGAGTAATAACTTTATCAAAATTAATAGGTGTCAAGCCATGTTGTTTGAAAATAATTTCTAGCATGATATTGGTGGATACACCAGAATATAATAAAAGGTTATGTAAATTCTTAATAAACATCTTGACTATGAGTAGCATTGTGCATAACCATATTAACATTATCATCTTTGGGTGGTTTGTTGTTTTTATTTGAAAATGATTCCATCAAGAGGTCACTTTGTTCTATGATCTACATTAATTCATGCAACATGATGTTAGATTTTATCTTCTTCATGTCCTCAACAATATTATAGCCAATTTTATTTGAAGAACTAGGAACATCAACATTATGCTTAGATGTACTCCCTTTGGGTGGTTCTAAATCATTGCTTGAAGAAATATTTGGAGGAGTTCCAAAGTAATTTGGAGGTATTAAGGTAGTCAAGGGATCAAAGTATAAGTCTTCTTTAGGAATTTTTGGAAGGCTTGGATTTCCTCAGGGACATCATCAGGTTCATTGTCTTATTGAAAAAGGAAATCAAACATCTCTACCATGAAAGTTTTATCATCAAGCTTGGACCTTGAAGTACCTGTACCACTATACTTATTAAGGACCACTTCAAATGTGTCTAAATCTTCTTGAAAAGCTTTAAAATCCTTAAAAAACTTAATTCAATCAATCTCACCATGTTGGTCTCTACAATGCACTCTATAATAATTATACAAAGCAATGTTAGTAAGATTAATGTCCATAGTCCACTTTTTAGAAGATGGTTCATTATTATTATTATTATTATTATTATTATTATTATTATTATTATTATTATTATTATTATTATTATTGTTGTTGTTGTTGTTGTTGTTGTTGTTGTGGAAACTATCATTATAAAACCTATTATTAGGCCTATCAAATCTTTGGAATGAGAAGTTCCTACCAGATCTCTTTCTAGTATTACCAACTTATTTTTGTATCTGAATAAAATCAATGGTTAACTTTTAAACCATTTTCAAGATAGACTCTTTCTCATTCTTGGGAGTTTTAGAATTGTGCACCTAGTTATTGTTAGTACCAGTAGTTGGTACTAAATTTATTTGATCATTTTCATTAAATCCATTAGAATCAAAATTCCTTAAGAATCCTAAAGTTTTATTGGGAGAAATATGACTCAAAGGTAATTGATTGAGATTTTGGAGTTTATTCAATGATATAACATTCTAATTATTTTTTGGGGAAGATGTTCAGAATGGGAAAATATGGATAGATATTTAGGATATAGTAGGCCATTTTTCCCTAGGGATGTATTTGATCATTGATTATCATTAATTCTAACTAAGCCTTGGTTAATGAAGTTATATTTAGAAGAGATCTTTTCATAAATACAAAAATCATAGGATTTACTACATCCTTGCATATTTATAGAGCTAAAACCTCATTAGGTTTATAAGATTCTATGGTATTGCTATAAATTTTTTGGGACTTATAATTAAAGAACCTTATGGGCTCGCTTGTATCCCTCTTGATGGTGGTGAACTGGTGGTATATGACACATGGACTAATAATTTTGCCTAACTGGTCTATGAAAATGTTAATGAAACCATCTTAGCTAGTAATATGCAACATATGAAACATATTTAGAAGTAAAGGAGAATAATCTACATGTTACATCTTCATGTATGAAATTAAACAACCTTAAAGTAGATTTGAAATATTTAATATGCTCTTCAATAATTACAATACTTTGGACTAAATTTGCCAAGTATATTTTAGGATTACATGGGAGATCATGTACCACACCTAGCATATTAATTAAATAATCTCCAAACCAAGCCATAAATAGATGAAGGTTGAAGGTAGGGGTACCTTGAAGAGGTGATGTCGGTAAATATTTGGAATGTCTATGTCTACCTTTATCTTGCCTAGCTCTTCTATGGACTTCAAGATCAAGCAAAGGTTCTCTTGTCTCTAAATTTGATCTTGCTCAGATCCTTGGTAATTTTAACATAAACATTGAAGATCCTATTTGAAATATGATGTGTCAAGTTAAAATTTAAAAATAACGAGGATTAAACATACACATTACGTTAATTTTGTAAAGATTTATATAAAGAATAATAAAGGACATCAAACTTTGACTAAGATAGCTCAAATGTGTGTCTAATTATGCAAATATGATCAATATTAATAAGTCTAAACTCAAATATCTTAGATCTATGAAAGATATACAAATATTTGATCAAAATAGGCTATTCTAACATCAAATTCCATGGATCTTCAAATACTAAGCCATTTTTACCAATATTAAGCATGGAATATCAAATAAATATGATCTTTGTCCAAAAAAATCATGAAGATAAGTTAAATACCAGAAAGATCAATTAACTTTAAAATTTTTAGCAAAGAATTATGGAAAAGTACAAAGATAAAATCAGTCTTAGATCAAAACACTAAGATTAACAAAGATTCAATTAATTCACAAAGAGAATCCCTCCTAGCACCAAAGAGACTTGTTGATGCCTCTAAATATAATACATGTGTCCTTAGTGTTTAAGAACACTTCTCATTTTATAATTCTAGGAATTTAGCACATGAGTATCAAGTTTTTGCAACTTTTGTGACCTATGGTGAAATAGCAGTAGAGCAATGTTTAATTATTCTAAAAAAATTATATTAGTGGTGGTTTGGAGCCACCATGGACCAAATATTTATGAAGTGTAAGTATCTATGTTAATACTAGTGAATTATGATCAAGCCTATAGAATAATCTAGATGGACATTTACAATGAAATCTAAACTAAAGTGATCTAGTTAAAAAAAGAAGAAAAATAGAAGGGTAAGTCAAAAAGAGAATAAGTGATTACTGATCTTAGCCTTAAACATTATGACAAAGTTTCAATTACAACTAAGTATGCATTTAATTAGTATATAGTATAAAATAGCATAAGCTCGGATCTCACTACACACTAGGCAAACCTATAAGGATGATATAAATAAATACAAGTAAGAATTGAATTTACTTTAAATATTTACTAACACACTTAAATATCATTTACACATTCTTATGTTGAGCAAATAAAATGAATAAAACTCAAGATAATTCAACTAATCTAGCATAAGCATAAATTAACAAACCTATAATCAAAGATTCAACTCATAATTAATAAAAACTATTCAAGTTTAAGACTTAAGACTAGAAATTGAGAAAAAATCCATGTAACAATTGACAAAAACAAACCTGGATAATATTTTTATAACTCCTTTATTGTATTAACTTATGGAAGTATACAATTTTTTCTCAAAATTCCCTCCCTTCACAAAATGGTAGTATTACCTTTTATAGGAGGACAAGGTAGTATATCAGTAAGTTTTAACATACAAATGTACAAAAAGTAAGGAAAATTATCCTTTTTCTACAAAGTTATAGAATATATCTGATTTTTCAAACTGAACTGACCTAGAGTCAATAAGCTAACAAAATAGCATATGCCTTTACAAAAACATATTTTACTTTCAAAATATTACAAAGTATTTTACAAAATAGAATATAATTTAACTACTTGGCTAGTGGGCCCTACTCCTAAGAACCTTCTTGCTATTGTTTGAGGATGTCCATATCCTTATGGTATTGTTCATTAACCATCTCTAAGTCCATAACTATTTTTAAAAAAATTATTCCTCTTTGTCAGCAAGCTCATTCAATTCCCTTTAATTCCTACCCATAGCTTCCTTGATTCTCTTGGCTTTAGATTTGCTTTATCTTGCATCCAGGATCATACCTAAGATCCTACTATTATCTTCCCTAGACTAGCCTTGACTTTTACTTTTTATTTCTTGGGTTACCAAAGTAACCCTATGTTTGAACTCATCATCTTTGATGATGCTTAGGATAATGGGCTATGTAGGATTAGTCATCATGGTCTTGATGAGATTTTCAATCCTTATAATTATCTCTTCATCATCTTTCAAGAGTCTCTTCAATTCCTATGACCATGTACTTAAACTCTAGATCTTTTCTATGATAATACCTAGAATTATATTCAAATGTCTCAAACTAATTGTTTTGAATCTATGAATCTATTTTTCAACTCAAATGCCAATCAACCCTATTATTTGATCCTATGAAGTTTAACATTAGGTTATTAGACCCTTGGCCACTATTTTCTATTTTACCAATGCACTTTACCTTAGATTTATTGATTTAAATTACTCAAACATATCAGAGAAGGATTCATCTAATAATTTGATCATTGCCTCAAGTACTAATAAGATAATCTACTTCTTAAAATACTCATTCTCCTTATCCAAGTTGGATATATTTTGTTTCATACCTCTAATGCTTGCTCTGACCTAAGCTAAATGAGCCTTATCAAGGATCAATGTCCTCTTCATGGATGGGTAGTTCACTAAGCTGATGTTCCCTAACTAGAGTTAAGCTTGCAAATGGCTCAACCTTTTAGAATCTTAACTACTAAGTCACCACCATGGCCTTTCTAGTTGTCACTCTCTCTAACCTAGCTATCTTTATCTTGAATTACATAGTGGTAGTTGATTCAACATACTTTTGAGGTTTAGGAGACTCCATCTAGATACTGATTGATTCTATTAGAGCACATATATACTAGCCATATGACCCTATAGTGGCCACTATTCTTATTTTTTACTTCTCTATCATCAAAGACATTATCCATGGCTTGATATCATCATGCACATCAATGTTAACAACTTTCATTAGGGCCCATGAGTGGTGTTAGGTGTGGATTTTTTGTATTTTTCCACAAATGAACTAATCTAGGATGATTGGTCCATGATGGGGTACTCATCACTAAATAATTTAACCTCGCTCATGGGGTGAGTGAAAGTTAACTTTGGCTTCTTTGATCTAACTAGGACCATTACCAATTCTACCTTTCTCTTCTTTAATGGTGCCACTAAGACTAGGTCCAAGGTAGATTCTTTATTTTTCTCTTTCTCAAAATCCTCTATTTGGGCTTGTAATTATTCAACATTCTCTTCCTCTTTATTAGAGCCATATGCCTTAGCTAGAACCTTGAAGGAATCCTCCACTATCTCATCAAGCTCTAGGATAATCATGTTTAGGTACTTAATTGTAGATTCTAGTATTTGGGGAGGGATTGAGGATGATGGGCCCTTACTAGGCTTCTCTTATAACTTTTCCTTACCGAGACCTTATGTAATATGTGCTTGGGGTTGGTGTCCTTCCACTTGCAATTGCTCTTGAGGGGGCCTTGAAGGTCTAGGTAGTAAGTTATATTATAGAGGTCCCATTTACCATAAGTCACATGGTGGCTTCTCATTACAGGTTAGTCTATGCTCAAGTCTAATGTTATGTCCCTTAAGCATAGCCAATATTTCTTCAAAATTATTTCATTTGATATAAGTGGTTTCATGGAAACTAATTTTGTACACATACATTGTCTTGGATAAATGCTTAGATTTTAAGTATGTGGAGACCATTCCATTTGGGTCCCACATATTTAGCTCATCATGTTATAATTTAAAATAATCCGTATGCTTGGCCATAGTATTCACCTGATCCTAATTTTATAACATAGTTATACCAATGGTCAAAGGAAAGGGATGTATGAGGCATTTCCTCTTGTCTTTTCACACTCTATCCACACAATTAAGAAGTTGGTATGCAATTTCTTGTTATACCATCTTGATGGGAACATAGATAGGTAATATATAAGTTTGGATCAAAATCCTTTCAATTTTGATCACTGTATAATATAGATACAACTAAATGTCTCCCATTGGTTCTACATATTTCTTGATTAGAGGGATTAACTTAGGCATAGGGATCCTTGTGATTACTTCTACCAAGGCTAGATAGATGTAGTCATAGATGAATTGGATGTTATGCCTATATATGAATATTTGTAGCTTTTAATAATGGTAAGAGACTATAAATATACCCTCAAGTGACCAATTTTTGATATAAGGGATATGGGTGGAGACTAGCAAGGTATCCAATAGATAGGGCATCATGAAGAATTGGATACTAGTCTTCTTCTTAATGATTATGAACTGCCATTCTATGTATATGATGATCATCTCTCCAATTAGAGGAGTGTGTCCTTTTTCTATAATAAAGTAGATATAAGACACCCAAATCTTATTTACATAATTAGTTAAAGGGGTTCCAAAGAATCTATTGAGTAGAGTCATGATTACCCTAGCCCCCTCTCTAGATTGGTCAATTGGGATGTTTTCAGTAAGTTCTTAGATCACATGGATCCCTTAGAGCAACCATGGCCTAAGGATGGTGTCTATTTTACTCTTACTAGCACATTCCTTAATAGTGGGCAATCTACTTGGGTTTTTTTAAGCTTGTAATAACTCTCAAAAGATAATGGGAAAATGAATGAAATTATTCTAAAGGTCATTCCATGGATAATCCAAACCTACTCAATCTTTTAGTCCTTTAAAATAGGAGAAATAATTTTGATATATTGGATTACCTCTATTTTGGTGGTCACATGGTAGAGATTGGCCATCTAGACTACAACTAGGTCATTGTAGCTTCTGGTCATAGTGGCAATATTTTTATCTTCCTTAGTGATGGCTTGCATCTCTTCAATGGTCTAAAAGATCTTAGACTAATTATTATTACCTATGTTCAATGTTGTAGTGTCCAAGTCTATGTATTTAAAGACCCTCCATTATCTATAGACAAATACATCTCTATCTCATCCCTGTAATATTGCCTCTGAGGTGTCATGGCTTTCATGGTTGAAAATTTATCATAATTAGATTAAAAATGGTCTATAGGTTAGTTATTTCATGCTCAAATCACAATTTAACTTGTTTATATTTATTGTGATCATTTTTATTTAACTTAAGGCCTTACCTTATTGTGATCATTTGAGTACAATTTGATTATGGTAGCTTGGACTTTAGATCATTTGAGTATAATCAAATTGTACTCAAATGATTAGATTTAACTTCATAATAATGTGAGTAAAATTTGATTATGGTAGCTTGGACTTTAGATCATTTGTGCTTCAAATTTTATTTTGACCCTTACCTTTAAACATTTACCCTTTTAAGCACACACGATATTATATTTTGTTGTTTTGTGCTCGTATGGTACTTATTTTGCATATATCTAGTAAATATCACATCATTTTTCATAAATGTCTCAAAACACTAAACTTTTTTTTTAATTTGACTATTGGTTTTTCATTAGTGAATCATTTTTTATGGATCAACATGGGTCATTGATCATGATCCAGTCCCTCGATTATTATTGGCTATCTTGGTATCAAGCCCTATGATTTTTCCACTTGGTAACCCCATGGGATGTTTGAACTATGTATCCTAAACCATTTATATATTAAATTCATGTTTTCCATGTGTTAAGCCCATAGGTTTATCAGATCTCTATTGAATAGTCATCGACAACTTCATGCCATTAGATCAAGAGTCATGATGAAGTGTGGACCATCAGAGATCCTAAAAGGTGTATGAACTTTAATCAATGCATATTAATACAAAATAATTATGTTAAAATGCTTTTATATAAGTATATTTCATATCAATAAACATGAATAGACTTAGGTTAAAGCATTTTATCCCAAGTTTTTTTAAAGCATAAATGACCCCTTGAATAAACTAAAACATGACCTTTTTTCCTAGATAGAATGTTTGAAGAAATTGGATTTGATGGATTTTTTAACATCAAAGACGACCTCATGGATGTCAAATGTTATTCATGAGAATATAAAATTTAAGGTCATGAAGTTCCTAGTTTTGGTGGGCTTAAATTTGATGGTCTCACGGATGTAAAAGACAGCCTCATGGATGTCAAATGATGATCGCACAAACGTCAAATTTAAGCTCATAAAATTTTTGCATTAAAATTTAAGAGTGATAGATGTAATTTTTTGGGGCTTCTTGGGATCTTAGATTCAATTTTCTCGATCTAATTAAAATCTATGATGAAGTGAGAGCCATTCGATCATGATTTGAGTAGTTACACATTCATTGGTTACATTTAATATGTGAGACCCTTTGCATAAAAATTTGAATGTGAGAGTGCCACATGGTAAATTCATGGAGCTTCATGAGCATTTTTATTTTTAAATGTTTCCTTTACTCTATCCAATCCTTGGTATCGATGAGGTGTGAGCTATCAATCATGATTTGGATGCTTGCACATGATTGGTCTGAAGCATTTAAATGCTAAAGTTTGTCAGGTTTTATTTGCTCTATTGGATTAAGAGATATGATGAATCACAAAGTATCATATCTATAAATAATTAAAGTATTTAACATAGGACCTAGGATGAAATAATATTTAGGATAAAATGCTAAGACTAAGGCCTCATTCATGTTAATAAACATGAATGGGGCCTCAGCGTTAAGGCTTTAGGCTAAGTAGATAATAAAGGGACCATGCTTAGGAAAATAAAAGGACCCTAAAAATATTAAAGTTAGAATCAATTAGATAAAAAATTCGGCTAAAACTTTAAGACTAAGGTCTTGTTTGTGTTAATAAATGAAAATAGGGCCTTAGGGTTAAAACTTTAGGTTAAAGTTTTCAGGAAAGTGGACCATGATAAAACAAAAGGACTTTGATAGTATAACATTAGACCATGTTATAAATATGAGAAAAATGGGAAATAAAGGGGAATAAACATAGTTTTTAGGCCAATGTTTGGTTGTGTTAAAAAACATGACCAATCTTTAGCATAAAAATTGGGCTTTAATCAAAAAATAAATTTAAAATATCCCCACCAAATGTAAATTTTAACTAAGGGTTGATTCTAAGGTTTTTAAGTATGATCTATCAATAAGGGTTCCAAAAATACTATAAGTATAAGACATGAATACTAATTATTATAAATATTAGGCAAGCTCAAAGCAAAACCATAAATCAAAAAGCTAAATTTATCAAAGTGGAAGAACTTTGAATTCTAAAAATGATCTAATTACATAGAGTTTTCAGTATTCAAGGTTCAAACTATCTCAAAGGTCCCATTTTTCAAAATAATGGGGTATTATAACCTAAACATAATGGTTGTCCAAGCTATGGTCAGTGGGTTTTATCCCCTGTGAGGGTTTCCCACTTAGATGATGTGTTCATACTTATTATGTGTATATTGTCATTTCTATATTGTTAGAGTAGTTGATATTTCTCATATGATGATGTTACTTGATGAGTGATGAAAATCTCTATTTAAATGAAAGAATAATTTTTTAAGGACATTGATTCATGCTGCTCTCAGTATTATTTCTTCCAATAATTGGTATTAGATCTTGGTCCTTTGAAATATGCCTAAAAACCTAAAGGTGATCCTAAGAAGCATAAGCTTAGATTGTAATAATGATAGTGTTTTTCATGATAGCAATTATGGTCTCCCAAAGAATAATGGTACTAGTAGAGTTGACTAAGAATAATAAGGATGACAAGGTGAGTCATTATCAACTCATAAACCAAGGGGTATTATTTTCTACTATAGAACATAAGTCATATTTGAAACAATGTCATGAGTATTCTTTGACAACACATAATTATTATGATGAAGCCAAGTCAAATGTCAATCCTAAAGGTAAAAATCAAGCCTAGAAGGATGTTGAAGAATATTTAATCCTATAAGAGTATGGATATCTGTGAATCTCTTGAATTTGTATTTTTATATTTCCCAATGGAAGGTGTGACTCCATTAGGCTTCATAGTAACACTCATTTGTAAGTGAAAGTATGTTCGAGGCTTGTTGACTTTTAATAGCTGTTATATGTCAAGAAGGTGTTAAGACTTGTTTATGGTTGTTGAGTCTAAGCTAGAAGTGTGGCCTATTATCATGTTGAGAGGTAAGTATTGGTACCAAAGTTCTTGATATATTTTGAAGATTTTTTATTCATATCGTGAACAAGGTGTGAATATAAAAGGGGATCATGCTTGTGTAACTATATATGATCCTTATTTTTTAATTTGTTGCATTGATTGATATATGATTGGCCTAAGGGAGTTAATGGTATATATGGTTTATTTATCAATATATCGGTTGCCTTTGTTATCTAGATAAAGGTAAAATATGGAGTTAGCAGGAGCAAGATTTATTTAATGTTCATGATTCTATTTGTTGAGCTAATTGTGAGAGAGATTTGAATTTTTTATGTGATTCAAGATGACTTTAAGGTAATAGAGGACCAAGGAAAATATTTTATTATATTAGTTTGAATATCATGAAGAAGATAATTTATGATAGAGTTCTATCATAATGAACCATGTAATCATAGACCTAGTTGATAAAATGATGCAAGGAAGGTTTCATGATGATGTCTATGTTATAGTAACTTGAGAGATAAAAAGGACGAATATTGATGCAAGAGGAACATATAAATATTCCATATAGAAATGGTAATAGTGATATTTTCTCCATCATGGAAGACTAGATTTCTCCCTTAGAATAGTATCTTTGATTGTAGATAGAACTAATAGGCATGGTGGACAAGCATAAATTTTAGAGATGTTCTATTCTCATAGGAATTGATTATTATTTATATAAGAATTTGAAAATTAAATTTGAGTCATGTACCATATATCTATATGTTCATTATACCATGGTTATTTTATGTGAAGGTGATCAAGTAAGATAGAAGTATAACTGATAGTGAACTAGGTGTTTTATAGACCTAATGAGTAGTGAACAACAATAAGAAGGGTTTCCATGATGTAGATGGATCAAATATGGATTATGACTCATAGAGATGATCATAATAGATTGTTTTCATAGTATGTGAATGAATGGATAATGACATCTTGAGTGATATATTCAAGGTGATATTATTGAACATTATCTTTTCTAATTAGTGATCAATATTGATCTCAAAATGAATCTTGCATAAGGTGGATATCAAAAGTGCATTGAGATAATTGGAAAAGCATAGTTGGTAGTGATTATATGCATGAAAGATTTTTTGTAAGTGAGATCATTCATGAAGGAAGTATCTATGAGTGGTTTCCATGATTGGTTTCCATATTTTTTGAGGATTACATGTCATTTAGTGTCTTCAAGAGGTATTATCTACTTAGGGGGATAAGGAAAGTTTATAAAAGGTGTTTATAAAAAATATTGAGCCTACGATGAGTATTTGGTCAATAATTTCATTGTGCTTCTAATGAAGTTCAATTTCAAGGATCAAATAGTTGTTTATGGAAGACCCTTTGTCATTATTGTCAAAGAGGGAGAAAGACCAATTTTGGGGAGATGAGATCGATCAGACTGTAATGTATTTTTCCATAAATGATAAAGGGGGAGTGTATTTACATAATATTGTCAATGATGTCTAGATGCATCTAGTTAAAATGCATGGTGAGTAGTCATGATGAATGAGGTTGATGTCTAGATGAGCATGGCAATGTGTCTTGTGGCAAGCTTACAATCATTAAAGGTATGTAGTGATTACCATGAGAGAGAAAGATTCAGGTCTAAATATATTATATATACTTATTTGATGTTTTTTAAGGTCATAACTTAGATGGAATAGGTCAAGGAATCAATGTATCTTGTAAATCCTTATTATATACCTTGTGAGAAGGTATGCATAGGTAGAATGGTGAAGCGAGTGGGCTTAGGTATATGAGAGGTTGTTTGGAGTTGTATGGGTTTGTGATTTCGGTGTATAATACTTAAAAAGTGTTGAAATGAAGGTATTTTAGGATAAGTTATTAATAAAAATATCCTTATTTCAAGTATCAAGAGCTTAAAGAGTCTTCTCATGGCCTAGTCATCGCATGAAGAGAGACATGAGTGGTCTCAAGCATGTGAAAATTTGTATGGTAGTGGTTTAACTTGGTAATATGTTATATTTCATGAGATTTATATTTTAATCATGATAGTGAGGTGTTAAGAACATGAAAAGAGGTATGAAGTTCAAGTACTTGAGTGACCTAAGACTAAGCATAGTATGAAGAGACCTAGTGAGAAGGTTTGAGCATAGTTTCTTACTGAGATGCATGTATATAGGAATAAAATGTTGTATAAGGTTATTTTAGCATTAATATGATAATTTGGAATAGTCAATTGAGTCTCAGGGTGAGCCTATAAGGGTAAGGCCTAAAAACCTAGTATGAAACTAGACCACCTCTAAACCTTGCTTGCCCTAATGAGGCATCATGAGCTATAAAAAAGACATATGAAGAATGTTTGATAGTGGTTAAGCATGATATGATGTTTACATGAGGTGATAATATCTTGGAAATTGGCTAGAAGGTCAATTTCAAGGCCTATTATGACTTGCAGGTCAAGGTCTAAGAAAGCAAAGAGAAATAACATAGCCTAATGAGGGATCATGATCAATTTACAAAGCATGGGTGAGTATATGATAATTTTAAAATATTATTAAAGTTTTTTTAATCATATGAATGAATTTTTAATCCAAAAATTAAAGGTTAAAGAAAGAAAAAGTGTCTTAAGGTCTCTATAGTGTATATGATGAAGAGTTGTCTACCTAAGAAGGCTTTTCAAGTGTTCATTGGAATGTATAACATCTGCATGATGACCTAAGATGTTCACAATAGATGTTAAAGTTTTCTATTTCAAAATTTTGAGCATTTGTTTCTATAATTAGGGGTTAAACTCTTTGAATGATCATTAAGAATGGAAGATGGTTTAAACCCTCAAGGAACCCTAACAATGACCCAATGTTAAATATATTGATAAAAAGTTCTTATAATATTCTAAAATTGATATATAAGTGATTGGAGGTTTTATTAAACTCTCCAAATATTTTCCAAGTATGATTGGTTTGATAGATGAATGAGTGGACCCTATAAAAAAGGTCTTATTTCTTAGAAATTTGGTGTAGTATATAGAGTTGACCCAGTCAAAGTATTAAAATCATTGGAGGAAAAAATTTGAGACTTGTATTTTTTCCATCATATTTTATGATTAGGTTATATCCTTCAATTA
Organism: Torreya grandis; assembly: GCA_037957365.1. NCBI lineage: Eukaryota > Viridiplantae > Streptophyta > Pinopsida > Cupressales > Taxaceae > Torreya > Torreya grandis. The sequence goes on along the minus strand of JARHVA010006478.1, from coordinate 324,752 downwards.
TGTTAAACCAATCATACAATTTGGCCTATCGCTAATAGGCCTAATGGTGTAGATAGTCAGAAAACCAGGTAGAAGTGAGAAGTTAAGGATGTGTCATGATGGATTAGGGATGAATCCAATTGCATTAATATTTTTTTAAATACATTTAATAAATTTCAATATTTGATATAATATTTTAGTATCATTATAGATGAAAAAAATATTGCTCAAAAGTTGACTTATCTAGGCCTAATGTGCCTATGAGGAGAGTGGTATAGAGATTGGTTTATATGTTTAATAATTGCCATTAGAACATAGTGTAATTATGTTTGGATATGTTATTAATATGTGTGTGTGTGTGTGTGTGTGTATATGTATCTATATAAATATATATATATATATATATATATATATATATATATATATATATAATTTTTATACATATTTATAATCATTTTAAGGGGTTGAAACATTATATCCAAAATGGCTTGTCTGGTTGAGTAAGAACTATGAGAGAGAAGGTCAAATAGATGGGTCTGCAAGGCTAATAATGTCCAATAGATGTTATGATATGTAAATTAGATATTTTTAAAATATGGTTTAATATAATATACATTAATTTTATTTCCCTTAAATTATATCTACACATGTTTTATTTCTTTAGTTGCATGGTTGTGTTTTAAGTCTAGTTGACAGTTCTGAGTGGGTTATGTACAGATGTGGGTTTGAGTAATTTTTACTTGAATTGCGAGGTCTAATGAACACGATGAGGACCATAAGATATAATATATTCTATATGTATGATTTTTTTTCCATGGTTTATTTTAAAATTTATGTTTATGATTCAATTTTTGAAGATAGTTTTTTTGTGTATACACATACCTATTATAAACCGTGTTTTGAGAAGAGGTTCAAGTGGCGGTTGGACCTAGAAGGAGTTGTGTACCTAAATTGAATTTAGATAGGGTATATTTTAATTTAATATTATTTTTTAATACTTTGTGTAGTTTTTTAAAGTATTACAATAAATACAAAGTATAGCTTGCTCTAATAAAGGCCTAATTGAATGAGGTCTCCATAAGGTCTAAAGGAGGTTTTGGTCCCATATGATATGACTGACCTAATGTATTATTTATTTCATTATTTAAACATTTTATAAGAAAATTTTTAAGTTTAACCCATGTTTTTAAGTTTCAATGGCCGACTAACGTGTGTGAGATCAAGCAACTTCTATAAGATTAAGACTACTTAGGCCTATTTATAAGTGTAAGGGAAGTGAGTGTGCAAAGGAATACAAAATCAAAAGAAAGATAATGAATAGGTTATATGTAATATTATATGGGTGTAATAAATATTTAATATAAGGTATGAATATATGGATCAAGGTCACATTACCTAATCAAGTCAATAAGAGTGTTAGTTGAGTGAAAAAGGCTAGAAGCCACTTTGAGATGAATATAAGTGTGTGAAAAGATAAAGAAGAGGACCATCATTTGTTGAATAATTAAATAAGGAAAAATATGGAAGGAATAGGTCTAATTTGTTGAGTGGGTTTTTCATCAAGAGTTGGCCAAGTTTATGATGAGTCACTAAGGTAGTTTGTTCTTCCTTGTAAGTGGGTTCTTGCTAAAGACTCTATCAAGTTGTTGCTTGATAGATTAGGGTTGGTGCTCCAAGTTGAGTTGGTTCTAAACTAAATTTTATTAATTTTTTTATATAAATATTTTTCCAATCTATGGTCAATGGGTTATATCCCCCATGAGGTTTTCTCACCTAGATGATGTGCTCATACTTGTTATGTGTATGCTTTCATTTCTATGTTGTTAGACTAGTTGATATTATCCATATGATGATGTTGTTTGATTAATGATGAGAAAATTTATTTAAATGAAAGAATAAGTTTTAAAGGACACTGATTCATCCCCAGTGTTCTTGATTCTAATAGTTACATAGTAATGAGGTGCAATTAGGCCATCATGAAGTGTGTAACAACCTCTTCATCATTTTAACATAAGACATGGTTAAGTGAATGACTCCTTCCTCCATTAAAGCCATTAAATTTACATTTATTACTAATTAAGGATATGGTTTTCATGTATTTTCAATTAAATATCAGTTATGCATGGATTCATTACTCTACATTAACACATGCAATAGTATCCCTATGCCATTCTCAACTTTACTTTATTGACCAAGTAGGTCTACTAGGATAATTATGCCGAATAGCCTAACTGATAGTGTTTTATGGTCCTATAAACCCTATATTAAACCTTTATAAACTATGAAAAATTAATTTTTAGGCCTAAATCAATAACTTAATTCAAAACATAAGACTACTTGAATAGTTCATACATGTAAATTTGTCAAACTAGGTGACTAGGTCACGTTTTCCTTCACATTTGCATACTATCAATATAGAGGAAACTCATAAAGGAATTTATAGGAAAACCCTTAGACATAAAATGTCGTGAGAAGGTGAAAAAATTTCCAACCAAACATCTCCAATGATTGGCATCTCTCTAAACTACCTTTTACCTTTACGTATACCCTTCTTACTTAAAAACCCCTATTTTATGATAGGTTCATACACCATGCATACAAAAAAGTGTCATGAACATGATCCTCTCTAAGTGTACTAAATTATTTAGGTGATTTAAATAAATTTTGATGCCTTTTCCTTAAATTCTTGTCAATTAGGTCTGTAGTAGGGTTTAGAGAGGGTTTAAGAGTTCTTAAGACTCTTAACAATGATTCATAAATGTTGGGAATTGAATGTCTCAAACAATACAAAAAAACAATAGTATACTAAGCCCTCTATATTTACCAAAGTTCCCATACTCCCATGCAAAAGTTTCATATCATGGTGAGCATGTGTAGTCACCTCTTAGGGAAGAAACATGATTTTTGAGTAGTGTTTTGTGTCTTAAGTCCTAAATGACTAGTCATATCATTTTTATTATAGATCAAAACTTATATAAACCCCTATAAAAAATTTATGATGATGTTAATGAAGATTGGAGGTGCACTCATGACCCCACCTTGCCTTCCACTACCCTTCTTGTTGGAACTATCTAATGAAGTCAATATACAAGCATATGTATATATAGGGTTCTTATAATTTTGACCTCATTATGAGTTAAAAATATCTCATACATTTTGTACAACATGAATAACCTATATGAAGTATTTTGGAGTCATGGTGTTAGCTTGAATGAGTCATTCATCCTCTATGTATATGAATACCATCTCTTATTTGAATACCCATGCCCATCTACCTATATAAAAAGTCATAAAGACCTTATTAGATGGTTATTGATAGGATTTTTATGGATTTTATGACTCATTATTGCTTTTGTAATTCATTGTATGTGCAAACATTTTTCATTTCCTTGATAATAGGCTCAAAATAACCTTCTCAGGCCTAGTTTTTACAACTTTACCTCTACACATTCTTACCAATAGGTTTTTTTAATTATTATTAGAGTTAATAATACCATAAACACCATTTCATGGCTTAAACACTTCATTAGAATTCAACTTGAGGCATATTTCCTTCATCGGGTGTGTTTCAAGGTTTTGCAATGGTTTTTAGAGGTCTAAAAATATTAGCAATGATTATTAGCATATCTAACCATAATGCAAAACCTATTATAATTAATTTAAATTATACTAACCCCTTCAAATATCCTGACCATCTTGAGTTACCATACACAATATACATCAAGATATGTACGTAGTGAAAAGGTGCTTTAACTAGTTGTCTAGACCATGTAAGTAAAAAGATGGTTTAAGATCCAAAATAATAACTCTATTGCATTAATATCAATATAAAAATTTCCTTAGGATTTTAAATTACTCTCCACACCATTCTTATAACCATCATTATTAGAATAACACCTGTATCAATTTCAATATGGTTGTAGGGTCTCTTACTAGGTTTGAAGTCTATCTACCTATGTTAGCCCTAAAGGAAATTTGGAATGATAAATGAATATGATAAATCTCACAAAGTGTAATAGGATTTATAACCACATTTACTTTCTTCACAACATCAACATGAATCCCAAACTATCATGTCTTACCTCTAGACCTTTAAATAGCCCTCTTGGCTTCATTACTAATTGTCAATAGATTAAGATCTATTTAAGACAAAATAGTGGATGTTTCCAATGTTTTTATGACATTTAAAAGAAAAATTTAAGTATCAATATACTAATTACCATAAAATTTACCAAATTTTAGAGCTTGATCATGCCTATAAGGGCATGAAAACTCATGTTTCCTAAAAGAAGCTAGTGGGTTGCTAGAGTTTTCAAGTATACTAAGTTTTAATATCACTTTTGTGTTTGAGTCTAAGAATAATGATAAGTCCTTGATTATTTTATAGTAAAATTATTTTAATTATTATTATATTTATCACTATCTCTTCACAAATCTATACAACCTATCACCACACCATATCTCCTTATTTCCTTCAATGCAACAGCCTCTACCAATACTGGATATAAGTGTTGACTCGGGAATTAAAAGTGATTTTATCCATTTGACCATCCTTTATCACCTTGATACCTCATAATTCATTGGTAACCTTATTATCACTTCTCCCTTTGGTACATTTTATCTTAAAGAGCACTCTTAGGTTCCTAATATCTTCATTTTGTATACATGCATGTGTACTTTCATGAGTTTACAGACCTTGAGTAGAAGTCATGATATTGTAGAATTTTTAAAGGTATAATTTTATCATTTGAATTCAGAGGTGACTTTCATAAAGCTTCCTCCTTGATTATATTATGCCTTGAATTACATTTGTCTAGGTTATGTGGATATGTCCATATAATTAACCTTAGTATTGGTTGTGTGTGGCCATTTCAAGGTTAACCTAGGAATGAAATTTGTTTGGGAAAATATTCTCCATACACTAAGATATTACACATTTTCATTACTCTTATGAATACTCAATTTGGTCATAGGACTCTTCCATAAATACTATATTCCCATCCTCTTCATAAATTGGAGATAGACCTATCTTGGCAAGGCCGTAGATGGATTTTATGAGGTGATGGTTATTCTAATTTGTAATTTGGGCCTCATTTATTGTCATTACTAAACTTATCAAGTGACTCTCAAACTTGGGTATAATCGTCATTGAGATTAAATATATTTCCAACACCTTCTTAATAGTCCATACATTTGATATAAGTTTCACATACCTCAAGATCCATCCAAACACTATAGTGCTTTATAATCTAAGATCTCCATACACGTGATCTACCTATGAGTTTCCATGCCCATCACTTTAAAACATTGTCACCTCTAATTCATTAATCTACCTTTTGAACATAGATTTTTCTTCATTATAAGCTTATTGTGTATGAGAATTTGACCTGTGTATGGTCTGTGTCCATGTTTTGGGTCTTGAACTTGACACCAAAAAACCTACAAAGTCCCTCTAATGATATTGTCTTTCCTTTAAGTTAATATTGAGTTAAAATATCCCCTAAAACATCTAGGTTTCTCCTTGTTTGCATTTTTGATTTCACCTCTTTTTAGCATGGTTGTAGGTGGAGATTATGTAGTTTGTATAGATAGAGGCAAAACCTGGATATTAAAAGACTTTGATAAGGTCACTAACATGAGTAATATTTAATTTTGAATGATTTTAGTGTGACAATGACCCTTATTATTCCTATATTAAATGATTTAGGTTCATGATCTCATGAAGTAGACCTCACATGCATCTTGATTGTATTTTTTATGGTTTTAAGTGGTGATTAACCACTTTAATTAGTGTTTAAGGTTGAAAACTTAATTTAATGACCATGATTATTACCAAAAACTCTTGAATCCTCTTGTATTTTGGATCCATAAGGTGAATTTTAATAAAAAGTGATATGTGAGTATGATGTTAATAGGATATGGAAATTGAAAGTGGATATGGAATGATAATATTTTAGAATGGTTTAATGGTAGTGATAAGCCTATGATATGGGATGAAACATGATGGATTGAAAATGAAACATGATGGATTGAAAATGAAACATGAATAAAATCTCTAGGCAATCATCAAGGAACCTAGGCAAGCATAAGAACATACCTTAACCTGATATAATAGTTTGAATAATCTTTAACTAGAATACACTTTGAAAGGAGAAGTCAAAAAATCTCCAGACTACCCTAACAAATGCTAAGTTTCCTTAAAATATACTAAACTAGGATTGTGTTGATGTTTGAGGTAAAATTATGGTTTCTAAGCCATGATATCTTGAGTAACATTGAGACACTTTGAATAAAGAATAGTTTACATGAATGAAACACTATAAACAAATTATTAATGAATCTTGATATCATTGGATCCATATTAGACCATACACTGTCCTTCAAAGTACTTAAAAATTATATATTTGTTAGTATATGTGTTATTGAACTTTATTTACTAAATCATATATATATATATATATATATATAAAACTATTGATGAAATACATGAAAGGTCTCGTTAAGACCTGAATAACTAGGATAAATTAGTAGTTTGGTCAAAATAGATAGAAACTTCACAAAACCATAACACTCTTCTTCCCTTATGTAGATGCAAATAGTGATCAAAACCCTTAATTTATTAGACTTTTTTCATAAAGTTAAGAAGACAAAATGAACAAACAATACCCATGATTGTAAGGTCTAGTTTATCTGGTCAAAATCTTAAATCTAATTTTTGTCTGTACTATACAAACTGAGTATAATCCTGATGTGACCTTGTAATCTACCAATGAATAGAATATGGAAAACACATCAGTTTTGGTCTTCTCAAGCCTTGAAACCTTCCAATATCTTCACCATGTGTCTGTAACCGATTCTTATTGTATCTCTAAGACTCATCCTGAGTAGATCAATATAGTATAGATGTATACCATATCAAAACACTATCGAAACCTACATATTCTCCTTCTTTTCCTCATCTTTTAACTTTAAACCATCATTTTAGGGAAAAAAGAAGAAAATTATGTGTCAAAATCATCTTCAAATTAATGAATATTCCAAAGTAATAAAAAAGGTAGTTCCTTGCACATGTGGGAGCTCTTCTGGTGGCCAAATAACCTTCTAAGCTCATAGAAGAGACACTATTCAAAACAAGAACCATGTGACTAAGAAATATAATGACCTTAGGGTGATTTAAAATGTTATGAATGATTTAGTGGGATTTTATATCATAATTTTCCATTTAAATAGTAAAATATTCACTTTTATACCACATACACATATTTTCACAAAGAATATTTGTTAATTAATATCATGGAAAAATACCTTATAACCTTCTTTAAAAAAATTCATGAGGATTTTATGTACATTAATCACCATTTTCAAGGATTATATCCCACCATGATTTAATATATTTGATGTATCAAAGAAACTCATAGTGAATAATAAATTTCTATCTTCAACTATCTTATCTCCTTGGGTATAAATCATAAGACCACTTCAATTCTTAATTAAATACATAAAAATATACTCACACATCATGAGGAAACATAACACAATATTTAATATGAAAAGACATGAGACTCATACCTCTTTCACTTGCTAACCAGTGAACAGTCCTTCAAGTTTCCCTAATTCTTAAAAATACATGAAAACTATGAGGTTTTCATAATAGACCATAAATACCAATACTCAGGTTGACACCTTTATAGGCCTAAGGACAAAAATTGGTCAAAAATTAGTTTGCATGGGATAAATAATGTCCCTTTTGGTATTCATGTGATAAAAATTTACATGCATGATAAGATTCATCATAAGCTCATTCTTGATTTAATCTAGTGTAATAAGGTTGAGTGGGTCAACATTTCTAAAATAGCTTATGAGGTTAATACTATGCATGATAAAGTAGACAAAACTAATACCAAATCCTTTGAAGACATTGATAATAAAATAGTTTTGAAAATTATGAAAATGTTAGGTTCACTATGTACATGGATCAAGTCATGGTCATGACCCCAATCTTTTTGTTTATTTTGATAATTCTTGAAACAATAGAGTAATTCACATGAGAGGAGTTGAAATACTCATTTTAGATGAGACTATTATACCTATCACTAGAATGTCATCATATGGCATAAATGCCTTTAAGTAAAAAATATGTAGGGGAGATCTCATTAAAAATTTATTCAAGAATATCTCTTTATCCAAAAAAGTGAAGAAGGGACTCTTGAAAAAAATCCTCATGTACATATGGCTAGACATATTTATACAAATCATAAGGTACCTAGATTTATAAGGGGAAAATGGATTATTGAATTTTCATAATTTTATTTTTCTCAAGAATTTTAGGAGAAAAAATTTACTTATATTTCAATTTTTTTTATTGATATCCATGGAATCCATTATGGAGGCCTCATAGGGTAACACCTCAGATGCCATTATTCATCATGCTCTCATTATGTTGCTAGTTAATAGTTCTAAGCCTTTAATTAACAATATATTAGAGATTGAGGATGTGGGTAAACCAAAGGGATTAGAGGATAAGGAATCATAAAAATATAAGGATATATCAAAAATATAGTTTGAAGGTTCTAAGAAATGATTTCTCAAATTCTAGAGAGAAGGAAAAGTAAGGGCTTGAAGAGGGTTCATAGTGTCTTATGATGAAGATGAACTCTACCATATCAAATTGGAATTTAAATGTATCTTGAACATTATTAATGAATCTATAGACTTAATAAGGTATTATGATGAGGAAATAGTTTTCTATTTCTTTTTTAGGATCCTAAATAAAATAAATGGGACGTGTAAGGGTCAATATTACAAAAAAAATAAGGTGCCATATAGAACATTAAATAAAATATCAAGGACATAAATGAGAGACTTAAAATATAGTTAAATTACCTAATAAAAATTATAAATGACATTAATTACATAATTAATTCATCCTATCTAGAGCTATCATGGGCAGGAGAAGAGGTGAAGTTTTGAAAAATCTGGTCAATATGCTCAATATCAAGATAGACAAGGCACTCAAAGAAGAGCACAAGTTTCTCAAATAAGAGGATTAATAGCAAGATAAATGTATGGGGTTATCAATAAAATAAAAATACATATATGTATGAGCTATAGTGATCCAAGATAACTCTCCATAGAAGGAGAAGATGGGGGTTCCTTACAATCAAAATAGGGGCAACATGAAGAAGAAGGTGGATGTCAGAAACTAGGACCTAGAAATCACTTAAAATACCACAAATATTAAAGGATATAAACCACCACCACTTGATTGTATGGTTAGTTTTCTATACTTTTTAATATTTTTGGTATTCTAATTTTTAGTCAATTTTTTGGTGGGTTCTGTGTGGGTTATGGGTGGTTTTTTCTAGGCTCCAAGGTGGAATTCTAGTTATGGTTGTATTTTTATTTGTTGTTTTTTACTTGATTTAGTTTGGTATGTAAAGATTATGAGATAATTTAAAAATATTTTTGACCTATATCTAAAAAATTACCTTACATGAAGTGGTAACATATTGATTTCATCGATCCCTTACTCCCAATAGTATGTCATGAAATGTTGGGAGAGGTTGGTTTTGCTTGCAAATTAAATCAATTATGGCTACAGGTATTAATGTAGTTTTTTACATATATTTTATAAAATATCCTTGATATACCTTACAATATGTGTAGCTCAAAATTTTTTGAATAACAAAAAATAATTGAAAATTCACAAGAGGTTTTAGCCCCTCCTTTAATGATTGAGTCATCAAGGTATAAATGAAGTGCTGTCAAAAATT
>JARHVA010006478.1:302500-310000 GCA_037957365.1 Torreya grandis | reverse complement strand
TGAAGAGCCTTCATAGAAAATTATACAATTACTTGCCATTTATTTTGCATTTTATCCATTTTAACTTTAATTTCCACAATTTAATTAGTAGTATTAACACTAAATAAGTAGTTTCCATTCTTCTTCTTTCCATGGCCTTCAACATTAGCCTCCTCTATCTCCTCTGAGATACATTTGTTTAATTTATCAAAATGGATTGCTCCTTCCTCCTCATGAATAGAATAAGTATGAGTATCATATTTTCTATCCTCTATATAATATTCTAAAGACTTAGACTCATCATAAATTTTAATTCACTTAGTGTGAATAGATGGAATCTAAATAATATAGTTGGATCTACAAATTCTTATTCTACCAGCTTTTTCAACACCACCCCCCATGATCACTCCCCTCTTGATTGGGAATAGGGTCCAAATATTTGACTTAATCCTCAACCCAACCAAATTCCTCCTTGATTATAGAATTATTAGACACTTTTACCTCATCCTCCCCAATATTTCTTTCCATTTTATTGGGCACCATAGTATCCACCTCAGTCTCTTAGATGGGGGTCACAGGTTTTGTACTAGCTTTCTTCAGAGATTTTAGTTTTGGATCAAAGATTGGGGTCGCACCAATAATATTAAATTCATCAATCTTGGTTCTCCCCTTAAAATTTTTAAAGAGGCTTTTGGGAATTCTAATAGATTTCATATCTTTACCTTTGATACCAAGAGACTGTATCGATGGGTTAACCTCCATTAAATAGAGTTTAATAGGTTTTAATGGGCATAATGCCAAATGAAAGTGGTTCAACATTAGAATGAGTCCTTGGTAAATGGGAATGAGAGGGGAATTTTTATCATGGGATTCCTTGGAATGATTAATATAGTTCTCTAGGGAGGACAATAGGAAGAAGGTAAAATTGATCTACATTATTTTCCTAAATTATTAAGCAAGGTGAAATGGTAATGATAAAATACCTTAAATCTTCTCTTGAGAGTTAAATATTTCATGACAATGAGGTAGATTTAACCCCATGACTATGATAGCTTCTCCATTTCAAACCCCCCATGAATATTTACAACAAATTTTCCTTCACTAAAGAAAATTTATGTATTATCTAGGTCAGTTACCCTATTACTTCTGAAATAGTTTTTAACTTTTATGGGGAGTCTCATGGCTTGCTTAATCACTTCCTCTAAGACTTCAAAGCCAATGCCCCACAAATGGACATGTCTAGAATCTTCCTCCCAATAATCTACAAACTATCAACATAGATTCTCATCATGCCCATCAATAATATCAAGGAAAGAAGCCACATTTCCCTCTTTTATAATGTACCAGACCATAAAATCTATGCATAATTCCTTATAGGAGGTCAGCTCAATGTAAAAAATGTTGCCTCCCATTTTCAAACCCTAAAATTTGCACAACTAGAGTAAAATATTAAAGTGAATGGACCATAAAAAATATATCTTATATTATTAAAATGCCCCTCAAAATACTTCCAATGGGTCCCAATCCATGAAAGTATAGAAATGATAGTATAATAATTATGGAGATTGACATTACATTTGGCATCTTAGTTATCATCTTTGAAGAAAACCCACACTTGCCACCTTAAGTAAAAATGATGATCACATGAGATGGGGATTGTGGGGAAATGAGTATTCTTGTGATATCCTATCTTTTTATCACTATGCACAACCATAATCTGTCATCTCATCATCTTCTTTAGCCAACCTATCCACTTATTAACCTGATCTTTAGTCTTTTTCCTTCTTAGTATTATTTCAAGCTAGGATATCATCTGATCTATCTAACTACCAATATCATGTCAACTCAACTTTATAATAATCACGTTATTTATATGGGCCTTTCTCACATCCCTCCCATAACTTGTATGAATTTTAATGAGTCTCCACATTAGCGTCCCTCTTTTCTTCTTCTTATTCCCACTCCAATGAAATTGGAAAATTAAGATTATATTCTCATGATACTAAGTTTAAAATTCAAAATTTATAGAGTCCTCAATAGACTTATTGCATTTCCATAATGTGTGTGTGTGTGTGTGTGTGTGTGTGTGTGTGTGTGTGTGTGTGTGTGTGTGTGTGTGTGTGTGTGTGTGTGTGTGTGTGTGTGTGTGTGTGTGTGTGTGTGTGTGTGTGTGTGTGTGTGTGTGTGTGTGTGTGTGTGTGTGTGTGTGTGTGTGTGTGTGTGTGTGTGTGTGTGTGTGTGTGTGTGTGTGTGTGTGTACACACCAAACCAAAGAGTGCTAAATACCAAGGACCTATAACAACTAATTTTTACATGTGCTTCCATCCTTATTAATAATATTTTGAATCTCAAAAGGCAACATGGACACAAGCCTCCAACACTACCAACCACTATTATTAAATCACAAATTCACTATAGAATTACCTTCCTTATATATATTTTAAATATTATAATCCTCTAAAACATTAAGAAACAACCGTATATCACTAATAATATCCATCAAAGTCTAACCTATACTTGTAGATCTTGAAGCAGCATTCACTATAAGTTGTGAGTCCCCTTCCACATGAAGATGTCAAATATTCAAGGAGATAGCAAGTTTAATACCCAAAAGCATGGCTTAATATTTATCCTCATTATTAATTTTAATGCCAATCCCCCTGGTATAAGTAGCCACAAACATTCTCGAATCTGATCTAATTATACCTCCTCAACTAGCCACCCTTGGATTCCATTTTTCTGCTCCATCAATGTTGAGATTGAACCAATATTTTTGAGGTATAGTATATTTATTTCTAATCCTAGATATACTTTTGGAATTATCAACTTGATATATATTTGGATTAATAGTACATTATTTCAATAGTCTTTGATCTTCCTCTCTATGTGGGTTTTTAGTAGCTTTAAATTTGTAAATGTTATTGATGATGTTATTCATAGTTCATTCCATTTTAAAAATCTTATTGATTATGTGTGTAGATATATTTCATGATATTTATGAGAATATATTACATTATTTCATATTTACTTCACATTCATTCACATAATTTGATCTCATATTTTTTATCTTTAACATATGTGATGTAATTTTTACATATCTAATTTTTATCATAATCATTAATTTCTAAAAATTGATTAGTATGGATATTTATTTTATACATTTAATTCCCTTTATAGTTGGCCTTTATTTCCCTAATGGATCTTATGTGTCACTTTTAGATTTTATTTTTTAGTGTTTTAGATTTGCCCTCTTTTTGGATGATTTATAATCATCCTTAACTTATGTTATGGATTCTTGGGTATCACAAATGGGTTTTTTTTTCACATTTATATTCACCATTTTTTAGTCTCCCTTAATTTTCTCAAGATTCCATGATATATTTTTTCATTCCCCATATTTTTGACATGATTTATCTTATCAGTGCTTGTGTTAAAACCTATGTAGGTTAGTATGACTTCTCTAGTGACATTTTTAGTATTTTTCATAACATGAACATATTTTAATATTCCTTTATGTGATTTGACCTATATTTCCATGTGATTTCAAATCCCTCTTTTTTCCTAGTCACTTCTAAAGTAAAAAATTCCTTTACTTTTAATAGCTACTAGCATAAATTTGTTATATAACCTTATTACATGGATGGATCCTTCAAAATTCCTATATTACCTCTCCTTTAACTCTATGAACACTCAGGTCAGTTTATATATTTCACTCTTTCCTATGGTGCAAGTATATAATTCTTTAGACACTATGTTCTTTATGTTCACCTTACTAGTGTATAGGTGTATACTATCTCATAATAGTTATATTTATCACCTATGTTTGGGTTTTCCAAATCCATATGAACGATGAAAAAATATATATATAAAAAAAAAAATTACAAATCTTAAGAAAAGGCAATATAAAAAGTAAAATCCATATCAAACCAAAACACACAATTTTTTGGCACATCTCCTATTATAGTTTAATCACATTGGATCATGACAAAAACAAGGTCCATTCAAATTTAGTAGGATAGTAAATAAGGTAATGTCTCTCATTTTATCATTATCTATATTTTATTAATTTTATTACCATATAATTTTTCACATAACTACACAAACTTCATAGTAGATTGCTGTCTCTTTAACAAGTTTTGAGGAGTAGGGATACATTATTAGAATCTAAGATTAATTTTACATGAACATAGCCTTAATGGAATGATATATGTATATATAATTTAATTTTTAAATTGGTATTACACTTACTATGTGGGGTTATCTATGTCCTTGATGTTGATAGTTATTATTCTTGTGCACTTTATTATAGTGTCTTGTCTCTACTAAGGATTAATACATCAATTTTATGGCATATTTAATCCTTATATATATGTTACATATTTCCTAATGTCCCATTGATGAATATCACTTTTATATTATTACTTCCCTCAAAGATAGGAAAATTAGTACTCACATTATAAATGTTTATGTGATAATGTTGTAAGAATTATTGTTTGAGAGGAGTATGTGAGCATTCACTCAAATAGATATCTCTTAGAGAGATATTATAAGGTATTTGAGTGAATATAGGGATAATATATTATTATTAGTGATCAAGGAAGAATCATTGTTGACATGATTATTTATTATAAATATGTATTTTGTGCACTATGAATAAATAATGTAAGTTTATCATATCAGTTTATTATGTGAAATCTGAATTAAACTTAATAAGTGATCCTACTTGTTGATCTTATACCTAAAATGGAGGATTAAGAATGTAAATGGGTAAATATCATAGATTGTAAAATTTCCTCAGAGTAATGTGTTGAATAATTTAATATAAAGTTTATAAGTTAGGATAATATATTTTTATGATTGACAAAAGCATAGATTAAAATTAAATATTAGTATAATAGACATGGAATTATTTTATAGAAGATATAGACACTCTTAAAAATTTTGTTTAGAACCTGAGGTTTGAAAACAAAATAGAAGAATAATGGAGAAGTGTTAAGAATGCTAACAACCTATGAAAATACATACTTCATTTATGGCACTATAATCTCTACATTTTGTTTAATAACTCAACATACTATAATTTCATATGATCAAAACACACACATTTGATTCCACCTCTTAGTAAACTCCTTGCTATCATGAAAACCTTATAGTTGTAAAAATCCTATTTGATGGCATTCCTTCTATAACATATTAATAATATGTAAATAGTCATTCTTGAATTATATTGGGATTTTTAAAATATGTAATTGATCATCATCATTCATAATCTAGCACCTAGATATCAAGTTATCCTATAAAAATTATGTAGCATTTATGGTATCTACACTAAGAAAGAAGGGATGGAGTAATCCTAAAATAGTGAAACCATACAATAATTATCATTTTTTCATCTTGTATTGTGGTATATTTACATCTATTTCAATCTCATATTATCTAAACTTTACAAACCCAACAAATTTGGTCACCACCTCAACACCAAAAGCTTAGTTCCATACACTCTTCATAGACTCAGTGTTCTATTCATAGCCCATGGAACTAGATTGTAATTTTTACCTTTGTTTAGACCTCAAAACATATCTCATAAAATTTAAGTCTCTATCTCATGTCTTTATAATTAAATCGGTATATATTTTATTAGTTTTATTATTTAATTATTAGTGTATATGTTTTGTGTATATGTGTATTTGTTGAAAGCTTAATTATATCTAAAAGATAATTTATATTTCAATTAATATTCCTAGTAGTCAAATGTATAATATTATAAATATTTCACTATATCAAAAGATAGGTTTAGATTAATTTCTTATTTTAATTTTAATTGTATATTAAAAATTAATATCCAAGTCTTTTTTTCTAATAATGTCAAAATTAAAAAAATGCCTAATTTTATATGGATGAATTTTTAGGTGAACCTGATATCTAATGTGTATGTAAAATTTTTTTAGGGGGAGGGATAGTTTATACTTAAAGTGACATGAAAATGGAGCTTCAGTTTGAGCCTCAATGAAGAAATTTATATGTATCATATAATTAGAGTTTGGAGGCATTGGATGAATGAGGACACTCAAGGTCCTCTCATTATGCACTAATTATAGGGTCACTTCTAATATAATGGCATGTGTTTATTAATTATTATTGTATGTGTTATGATATGTGGTACCATTCTTATATTTTTAATAGTATACTTCATTGTGAACCACTATGCTTTGGAGATACGTGAGTGAAGGATAAACAGATGTAGAATTATTTTTTGTAGTTAGCACATTGATTAGGTTGATGAGTTACCATAAGTGAATGGTTGATAAGATGTAAATGTTTCTTGTTTGTATTTCAAAAAATAATTATGTTGATGGCTTCCCATAAATTAATTTTTGATGAGAGATAGATGGTTCTTATTCTAATTCACCCATTGATTATGTTGATGATGTGTCATAAATGAATTGTTGATAAGAGGTATATGAATTTGTGTTCCCTCTCTACCTCCATATAGTCCTATAAATTGCATATTTACTTTTCAGTATTAGGGTAATGATAGGAAAATTAATATTCATTATAAATAATTATGTGAGAATGTGTGAGAATAATACATGAGTATTCAATCATATATATATATATATATATATATATATATATATATATATATATATATATATATATATATATATATATATATATATATATATAAGAAAGAAAGAGAGATTATAGGATAGTTGAATTAATATAGAGATAATAAAATGCTAGTAGGGATCAAATAAG
Source organism: Torreya grandis (assembly GCA_037957365.1). NCBI lineage: Eukaryota > Viridiplantae > Streptophyta > Pinopsida > Cupressales > Taxaceae > Torreya > Torreya grandis. The sequence continues at coordinate 303,262 of JARHVA010006478.1, read as the reverse complement.
AATCCTTGTGTGTAGTATATTCTTGATTATAAATATGTACATTGTGCAATGTGAGTAAATAATGTAATTTTATTGTATGAATGTTTTTTTCAAGATGAAGCAAACTTAAAAGTATTTACATTACATTTTATTTATATTTACTTTAGTTTTAAATTTTCACTTTCATTTAGAGGTACCCTTGGATTTTCAATTTGTGAGTACAACAAATAATTATTTACAACAAACCATCACCTTTCATATCTCCACCATATCCTCATCATAGTCATGTCTCTATATGGTTTTGATTTCTTACATCTTATTTTAGTAAAGGCACTAATTTAAAGTATTCACTCATTGAGGTCTTTTTTTATTTGTATATATGTCCTTTATTGATTTGAGTCATTTATTATCTTGCATTGGATGTACCTTACATTAATTTTAATAATCCTTTATGTTTTATTAAATTTAAATCTTAGTTTATTACATTGGATGACATTTCCAAACATTTTTAACATATATTGGTTTGATTATCTTTTACATTTTCATACATTTTGTATCAATTTTAATAGCTATTTTACACATCTTATGATTATCTTTTTCTTACATTTTTTTGTTATTTTTAAATTTTTGCTTAGAATGTTTACACATCCTTCATTGTATTAATATTTGAATATTATTTAAATTTCGTATGTTTTACATTCATTTTATTATTAGATATAATGTTAGTTAATTTTTTTATCTACTTAAGTTATGATTTTTATTTATTAGTTTTCATCCCTTTTT